>ML800293.1:157423-173687 GCA_009831015.1 Picea engelmannii
ATATATTTGGGACAATCGTTAGTACAAGTGACATGTGTCACAACATAAATTAAAAACTACTAAATCAATCTCATCAGAATCGACTGAAAGAAACATAACTATTATTCAATCAAAAATTTCTCAAGTGATAACATAAAGAAACTACCCGCCCAACCTATCCTGCATGGATAGGACCTCCAAGACACATAAGAAACACTCAAGTCCATATTCATTTGATTGATTTTGACCATTTAAGGTGTCAGTACTGGAAACTATTCTGAGGAACAAGGAAGTATCTATATCCCATTAACCCAAATAAACCTCAATCCACTAGATTTATCAACCATACTTAATCATCAATTCTTCATGTTGCAATGGAATAATCTACTTTTACTTAAACAATATTCAAGCAATATTCTAGTGCAAATGAGTAAAAGGGAAATACATAAGGAATGACAAGACCAAAAGAGCATAAGTACAATCTTAGTCTCATGTGGCTCAACTATGCATCTTCGCATTAAGGAAATATTCTAAAAATATATAAGGAATTTAAAAGATAAAATTTCATATTAATTTATAATTAACCACAAGAAGATCAATCTTCTTAAGAAATACATTAAATTTTAATGCTACTTTACAATATGGATCCATTTATAAAATAAAAATCAAGAAGAAAACAATTAGTAAGAAGTCGATTGCTTGCATATCTATTTTTAAAGAACTAAGAGGATTGAACATAACAAGCTGATGCAGGAGCATCGCCAACATCAAGCGAGCATGGGGCAGGCGCCAACGCATTTTGGCACATGATAAAATTGTTTGAATGTTTTTGAAGATGGATGCGCCAAACATAAATGAAACAATTAAGGAAGGGCGTACTTCCATATTGTAAAAAAACCTTGAGCGTATTGGGTGAAGGCATTTATGTTATTGAATGTAAGTAGGTAGAATTGAATTCCTAGATTAGACAGTTTTAGGAGCCAGAGGGAAAACGAATATAGACACCCTCACCTGTATTATTGTAACAATTAGCAACATTATGAGAAGAGAGCACAAGAGAGTAGAAGCAGAGAGCTGTGTAGAGTAAACCCCATGTACAAAAGTTCTGGATTAATGCAAATATCTTTAGTTTAGACTCATGGTGTCCAATTCCTTTCTGTGTTGCACATGCTGATTTATATATGTTTGTTTACCCTCTGTTATGCATTTTCCTTTGCTGCATGAATGTATGATTTCATATTGAATGTCAGAAATCTAAAGAGAGGGAGAGTAGAGAATGAGTTTCAATTGTTTCTCTGTCTGAGTAAGAGTTTTCCTGCAAGGAGTGTAGTGAAATTGTCCGCAAGGTGTGCATTGACAGAATTCAGAGTTCGTCTCTACAATCTCAAGAGAGATAACACTGTTCTCATTCTCGTAGAAGTGCAAGTCAAGCACAGGAGCTGTGCGAAGTGTGCACTGGCTGAGAAGAGTCTCAGAGTTTGCAAACCTGAGTGAAATTGTTGAAAGACTACTGCTGCAGGGAGTGCGCAAAGTTGAAGGACTTCAATTTTTTGAAGTAATTGAAGGATTCATCGAAAAGAGTGTGTGTGGGAGTCTTCTTTAAGACTCGGAGTTGGAGAAAGTTTAGGAGGGATAGGATCTTCGCAGTTGTCGCAGAAAATCATAGAAGGTTGGTGCCTTGAAGCGTTGAAAAGGAGGCGCAACGACGTTGTTGCAAGAAGGAGGATTTCGTGGAAGAACACCGCGTTCATTTCACAGAAATCGTCAAGGGAGCTTTGGGTGGTCGGAATCCACTAATGGGAGTTCATGAGGTTCCAAGGACCGTCAGATCTTGCATAGGAGAAAGGAGGTTTACAATGAGTGTGTTTTTTCGTTTAAGTTCACGGGAGAACAAAGCTGTAGGATTTGGACCAACATGGCTATTAGATCACTTACATATTTTTCATTTCAGAGTCTTGGAAGGTGAAGGGTCAAAACCTTTGGAGTGAGGCTCGCGAACTCATGAAAGGCGAAGTCTGGAGATAGCGAGTAATTCAAGCCATCCATCGGAGGAGAACAGGCGTCAGATATCAGAGGATCTAACTAACTCAGAGGTTCACTGGGTGAGAGCCCAAAAATTTGGGTGCTCGGAGTTGCGAGAAGTGAAGTCGCGAAGTGCCGAGAGCCAGCACGAGGGACACGTGGCAGAACTGCACAGTGGACCCTGGAATTTAACCAGCAGGCATGCATCACACATTTGGAGGAGTCAACACCCCATTGACCTCTCACGTCTTAGGGACTCGAGAGATAAGGGAATGAAAGTTCGAGCCTTCGACTCGCGAAGTCGCGAGTAGCGAGAACAAGAAGAGAAAAGTCAAATCTCACCTCTTAGGAGTTCAAGAAGGTTGAACCTTTGAACTCGCGAAGGAGCAAGAGGCGAAAGACACTAGTGCTTAACCTAGCCAGTGGTCATGCAAGGAGGGAACTAACAGGAGAAATAGCTATAGCCATTTTGCGATTTCGGATATCGCGGAATTGGAGGAGGAAGAGTCGGGGTTTCAACTAGAGAACTCGCGAAATCATGAACCACGAAAAAGATCCTGTGGATTGATTTGAAGGGGGATTCCAGCAGAGAATCTGAAAGAGCCGATCCAGCTTGAAGGGCATATAGAACAATCCTGTGAGCGGATCTTGGCCCGAGGGCCGACAGGTCTGCGTCAGTTGGTATCAGAGCCCAGAAAGATTTATTTTCTTTCTGTAGAAGGGAAAGGGAAGATTCACCATGCCATTGAGAAGAAGGTATAGGAAAACACCTGATCCGCCAGAGGATAGGGAAATGCCGAGAAGAAGGGGTAGGAATATGCCTGATCCAGCCATGGAGAGAGAGATACGTGACCTACGCACCAGACTTGAGGACATGGAGATAGCACAGAGGTGCACAATCGGTGATGGGGATCTTAGTGATTCTGAAAGTGAAAATGAGGTCGAACATGAAGGAGAAGAAGTCACAACAGAATATGCAACAAATGAACGCCTAATTAAGGCTATTGCAAGAATGGGCGCTAAGGAAAAAATGGATATTCTAGTATACGAGGGAAACCTGGATGTCGAAGAGATTCTAGACTGGATTAGAGCTCTGGGCACATATTTTGACTATGAATATGTCGAGGAAGACAAAAAGGTCAAACATGCTATCATAAGACTAAAAGGACATGCAACATTGTGGTGGGATGAGCTACAAGCTGATAGATGTTGCAAAGGCAAGCAAAAAATTAAGAGTTGGGATAGGATGATCACGAAGATGAAGGCGAAATTCATTCCCAAGGATTACTATATTACTCTGTTTCAAAGAATGAAAAATTTGAGACAGAAGATGATGACAGTG
This sequence comes from Picea engelmannii, assembly GCA_009831015.1. Classification (NCBI taxonomy): domain Eukaryota; kingdom Viridiplantae; phylum Streptophyta; class Pinopsida; order Pinales; family Pinaceae; genus Picea; species Picea engelmannii. The sequence goes on from ML800293.1 coordinate 160,767, forward strand.
AAGGAGTACACTGAAGAATTCTACAGGCTGAACATCAGGGCAGGTCATCGCGAAAGTGATGATGAAAAGGTTGTCAGGTACATGAATGGTATGATATATGACATTCAGGATGAGATGAGCATGATGACCATCCGAACAGTGGAAGATTCTTATCAGATGGATCTAAAAGTTGAAGAGAAGCTGAGCCAAAAACAAGGTCAAAGAGGCTAAGGCAGAAGTCAAGCTAGAGGCAAATCAGTTACCCAGGATAGAAATCAGAAACCCAAAGAGGACTGGAAGAAACCTCAGAGTCAAACTGAGAGAGGTGGAAGCTCACAGAGAGGGAAACATACTGAGCAGAAAGGTCAGTATGCTGATGAAAACATTTTTCCTCGTAACAGAGGTAGAGGAAAAGGAAGAGGTGGAGTAGTGAAATGCTTCACTTGTGGAAAAGTCGGACACAAGTCTTATGAATGTCCAAACAAGAAGAAAGAGGAAGGACAAACTCACATTGCCGAAGCACAAAGGTGAAATGTTGAGACAGAGGATGCTGAAGGTGAAATATCATTGATGATGCGAAAAGTTCTCTTAACGCCAGAGAAGGAGGTGGAGAATCCAGTGCAAAGGAACAGTCTTTTTCGAACTACTTGCAAAACCACGGACATGGTATGTAAAGTCATTGTGGACAGTGGTAGCACAGATAATCTTGTTTCTACAGAGATGGTAGAAAAGATGGAGCTGAAGACGATTGAACATCCAAGCCCATACAGAGTTTCATGGCTACAAAAAGGACATAAGGTAAATGTCACTAAACAATGTTTAGTTGAATTTAAGATAGGAGGGTATAAAGATGAAATACTCTGTGATGTTATTCCCATGGATGTTTTCCATCTACTACTGGGTAGACCATGACAATATGACAAAAATGTGATTCATGATGGGAGGAAGAACACATAAACCCTAGAGAAGAATGGGAGAACTCACATGCTGTTGCCGATTAAAGATAAGGAGGTAAAACCTGAAGTAAGAAACACTGTACTTCTCATGAGTGGGAAGGAACTTCTTACAGAGGTTAAGAAGAAGGAGGAACCACAATTCATTGTGGTCAAGAAGCCGAAGATTGTTTTAACCAGCACACGGGTAGATGATTTACCAGAAGAGGTTCAGGAATTGTTGGAAGAGTTCGCTGACATAGTAGTGGACGAACTACCTCGTTCGTTGCCACCGATTAGAAGTGTGAGTCATCACATTGACCTCATACCAGGAGCTAGTTTTCCAAACAAAGCAGTGTATAGGTTGATGCTGCAGGAGAATGAAGAGGTCAAAAGACAAGTCTAGGATTTGTTGGACAAAGGTTTGGTCAGAGAAAGCTTGAGTCTGTGTGCTGTTGAGACAGTACTCAGTCCGAAGAAAGATGGAGGCTAGAGGATGTGTAATGAATTGAGGGAAATAAAAAAAATAACCATCAGGTACAGATTTCCATTGCCAAGGATGGATGATTTGATGGATTGCTTAAGTGGGGCTAAATTTTTTTCAAAGATTGATTTGAAACGTGGATATCATCAGATTCGTATGAGAGAAGGTGATGAATGGAAGACAACCTTCAAGACTAACGACGGGTTGTATGAATGGTTTGTTATGCCGTTTGGTTTAAAAAATGCACCGAGTACCTTCATGAGGTTGATGAACAAAGTCTTGAAGGAGTTCATCGGAAAATTTTTCATTGTGTATCTTGATGACATACTGATTTTCAGTAAAATAGAGGCAGAGCATCTGAAACATTTGGCTATAGTGATGAAGAGATTACAACAACAAAAGCTGCTGATAAACATGAAGAAGTCCTCATTCATGAAGACAGAGCTCATTTATTTGGGTTTTTTCATTTCTGTAGATAAATTGAGGATGGATCCAGATAAGGTGGAGGTAATTAAGAATTGGCCATCATCGAAGAGTATATTTGAGGTGAGAAGTTTTCATGGATTGGCTAGTTTCTACCAAAAGTTCATCAAGAATTTTAGTGGAATTAGTGCACCGATGATGGACATAGTGAAGAAGAGACACAAGTATTTTCACTGGACAGAAGAGGCTGAGAAAAGCTTCAATTTGTTGAAGAAGAAAATCACGGAACAAGTGTTGCCTGATTTTACAAAGACATTTCAGGTAAAATGTGATGCAAGTGGGTTTGCAATAGGGGCGGTCTTGAGTCAAGAAGACAGGTTGATAGCATACTTCAACAAGAATCTGAATGAAGCGAAAGTGAAATACTCCACTTATGACAAGAAGTTCTATGCTATTATCCAGGCATTGAAGAAATGGAGACATTACTTAATCCCTAAGGAGTTTGTCTTATACAGTGACAATCATGCTTTACAATTTGTGACTCAACAGGAGAAGTTGAATCAAAGACATGTTAAATGGGTTGAATACATGCAGAACTTTACTTTTGTAATCAAGCATATTTCTGGAACTGCTAACAAAGTTGCTGACGCTTTGAGCAGGAAATGTTTGCTGTTGCAGGAGTTCAGAGTCAAAACACTGGGTTTTGAGGATCTTAGGGACATGTACAGAGATGATCCAGATTTTAAAGAGGCGTATGAAGCAGCTGAGAATCCAATTCTCAGGGATAGAAGCCTGTGGATAGAATACATGATCCAGGAAAGATTACTGTTTAAAAGTAATCAACTTTGTATTCCAAAATGCTCCATGAGGGAGAATTTTCTGAAGGAAAAACATAATGGAGGATTGGCCGGACATTTCGGTCATGAAAAGACATTTGAAAAGTTGAATGAGTCATATTATTGGCCATGAATGAGAGCAGACGTCAAAAGATTCATGGGCAGATGAAAAATTTGTCATCATTCAAAAGGAAAGAGGAAGAATGTGGGTTTTTATCAACCATTACCCATACCTGACAGTCCGTGGGTTGCAGTCAGCATGGACTTCATATTGGGGTTGCCAAGAACATAAAGAGGGTTTGACGCAATCTTTGTGGTGCTGGATAGATTTTCCAAAATGGCACATTTCATTCCATGTCAGAAAACCAGTGACGCAACTCACATTGCGAATCTGTTTTTCAAAGAGGTCATTCGACTTCATGACTTACCAAGGAGCATAGTTTCAGATCGAGACACCAAGTTCGTGGGACACTTCTGGAGGACCTTATGGCAAAATATGGGAATAAAATTGTCGTTCAGTTCATCTTATCATCCTCAAACGGATGGACAGATAGAAGTTGTAAATAGAAGTTTGGGAGACTTGCTGAGGAGCTTGGTGACAGAACACCATAGTCAGTGGGACAATATTTTTCCACTGGTGGAATTTTATTATAATGATTCAATCAATAGAAGCACGGGACAGAGTCCATTTCAGATTGTCTATGGCATGTAGTCGAGAGGAGTTTCAGAACTAAGAGATTCACAACAGGATGCAACTAGAAGTGCTAGTGCAGAGGATTTCGTAGAAGCGATGAAGGAACTTCACAGCTAGGTGAAGGAGCGATTGTAGAACTCGAGCCAAGAGTAAAAGTGTAGAGCATATCAACACAGGAGACAACTTCAATTTCAGGTTGGTGATTTGATTCTAGCACATTTGAGATGGGAAAGGTTCCCGAAAGGAACATATAACAAACTGAAGATGAAGAAGATCAGACCATGTAAGGTCTTGAAGAAATTTGGGGCAAATGCTTATGAGATTGAATTACTCGATGGGATCGAAATTTCTTCGATATTCAATGTCTCAAATTTGTACCCATATAAAGCTAAAGCAGGAAAAAGTGATGAACAACCAGAGGTTTAATGGACTAAATAGATGCCAGTTCCAAAGAAACCACAGATGGAAAACATACTGGACAAAAGAGTCAGTAAGAAGACCAGGAGAAAGGAATACTTTGAATACTTGGTCAAGTGGAAGGGAGATCCAGTTGAAGATGCCAGCTGGGAAAATGAAGCAGAGATTCAAAAAAATGGATAGACCGTGCGAGATCTCATGTACAGGAGCTCATGAAATTTTTTCAAGCGAGGGAGTATGATGCGGGAGCATCGCCAACGTCAAGCGAGCGTGGGGCAGGCACCAACGCATTTTGGCACATGATAAAATTGTTTGAATGTTTTTGAAGATGGATGCGCCAAACATAAATGAAACAATTAAGGAAGGACATACTTCCATATTGTAAACAGACCTTGAGCGTCTCGCTTTCATCTGTATTGGGTGAAGGCATTTATGTTATTGAATGTAAGTAGGTAGAATTGAATTCCTAGATTAGATAGTTTTAGGAGCCGGAGGGAAAACAGATATAGACACCCTCACTTGTATTATTGTAACAATTAGCAGCATTATGAGAAGAGAGCATAGGAGAGTAGAAGCAGAGAGCTGTGTAGAGTAAACCCCATGTACATAAGTTCTGGATTAATGCAAAGATCTTTAGTTCAGACTCATGGTGTCCAATTGCTTTCTGTGTTGCACATGTTGATTTATATATGTTTGTTTACCCTCTGTTATGCATTTTCCTTTGCTGCGTGAATGTATGATTTCATATTGAATGTCGAAAATCTAAAGAGAGGGAGAGCAGAGAATGAGTTTCAATTGTTTCTCTGTCTGAGAAAGAGTTTTCCTGCAAGGAGTGTAGTGAAATTGTCCACAAGGTGTGCATTGACATAAGTCAGAGTTTGTCTCTGCAAGCTCAGGAGAGATAACACTGTTCTCATTCTTGCAGAAGTGCAAGTCAAGCATAGGAGCCATGCGAAGTGTGCACTGGCTGAGAAGAGTCTCAGAGTTTGCGAACCTGAGTGAAATTGTTGAAAGACTACTGCTGTAGGGAGTGCGCAGAGTTCAAGGACTTCAATTTTTTGAAGTAATTGAAGGATTCAACGCAAAGAGTGTGTGCAGGAGTCTTCTTTAAGAATCAAAGTTGGAGAAAGTTCAGGAGGGATAGGATCTTCGCAGTTGTTGGAGAAAGTTCAGGAGGGATAGGATCTTCGCAGTTGTCTTTTTTGAGGTAATTGAAGGATTCAACGCAAAGAGTGTGTGCAGGAGTCTTCTTTAAGACTCAAAGTTGGAGAAAGTTCAGGAGGGATAGGATCTTCGCAGTTGTCGCAGAGAAGAACAGAAGGTTGGTGCCTTGAAGCGTTGAAAAGGAGGCGCATCGACGTTGTTGCAAGAAGGAGGAATTTCATGGAATAACACCTCATTCATTTCATAGAAATCGTCAAGGGAGCTTTGGGTAGTTGGAATCCACTGAGGGGAGTTCACGAGGTTCCGAGGATCGTCAGATATTGCATAGGAGTGAGGAGGTTTACGGTGAGTGTGTTTTTTCATTTAAGTTCATGGGAGAATAGAGCCGTAGGATGTGGACAAACAAGGCCATCATATCACTTACATATTTTGCATTTCGAAGTCTCGGAAGGTGAAGGGTCGAAACCTTCATAGCGAGGCTTGCGAACTCGCAAAAGGAGAAGTCCTGAGATAGGGAGTAATCCAAGCTGTCCATCGGAGGAGGACAGGCATCAGAGATCAGAGGATCTCGCGAACTCGGAGGTTCGCCGGGTGAAAGCCCAAAAATTTGGGTGCTCGGAGTTGCGAGAAGCGAAGTCACGAAGTGCCGAGAGCCAGCACGAGGGACACATGGCAGAACTGCACAGTGGACCCAGGAATTTAACCCGCAGGCACGCGTCACACATTTGGAGGAGTCAACACCCCGTTGACCTCTCACGTCTCGGGGACTTGGGAGATAAGGTAATGAAAGTTTGAGCCTTCGACTCGCGAAGTTGCGAGTAGCGAGATGAGAAGAGAAAAGTCAAATCTCGCCTCTCGGGAGTTCGGGAAGGAAAGGTGCCAAGGTTGAACCTTTGAACTCACGAAGGCGCGAGAGGCGAAAGATGCTAGTGCTTAACCTAGTCGTCATTTGCGCAAGGAGGGCGTTGACAGGAGAAAGATCTATAGCCATTTCGTGATTTTGGATATCACAGAATTGGAGGAGGAAGAGTCGGGGTTTCAACTAGAGAACTCGTGAAATCACGAACCACGAAAAAGAACCTGTGGATTGATTTGAAGGGGGATTCCAGCAGAGAATCCGAAAGAGCCGATCTGGCTCGAAGGGCATATAGAACGATCCTGTGAGCGGATCTCGGCCCGAGCGCCGACAAGTCAGCGTCACAGGCACTATGAAAAGATTCCAAGACTACCCTACATTCCATTGCAAAGAAACTATAAGAAGTTCAAACCCATAATTAAGAATTAGTTAAGGTAAATCATAAGTTATCTTGCATATCCATATATAAGGATAATTAAGAAATATCAAGCTTTATTTAAACAATAAGATAGAGAACTCAATGTTGACTTATAAATCCAATTAAAAGAACTAAGGAAAAACCCAACAATAATGTAAGAACTTGAAGTCAACTTACTATTCCATTCAAGGTATTAAGGAAGATCAAATCTTATTTCAACCATATAAGAATGCAATTTCTTTCTTAAAAATTCATTAAAGGAGTTTAGAGAAGACCAATATTATGTTTAACAAATAATAGATATTTAGATGCTAAATTACATCTCCAAATAAAGATAAAAAAAAGGAGTTCCAGGGTTTATTCCAACCCCTGATCCAGTGTGCATAACAATTCAATATTCAATCCAGACCTTAATCCGGCCCTCCATCCAGACTTTAATCCGACCCTCAATCCAACACTTAAATTTAGATAATTTAAATTAATTTCAAGTGCATCAAAATGATTTTATTAATTGTATAGCCTTAGAGAAATGGACAATAAATTAACACCAACACACAGGAAGTCAATTACGGTTGTAAACCCCAAATTTATTCCATGAATTACAATACTATCAAATGTAAAATTCATATTATAAAATAAGCAGAACAACAATCGCTCAATTAAATTCTAAGATTGCCTTCTAAAAGACAACAGAGGAAAAACCACAATTACAAAATTGCAATCCTTGACAACAATAAATAAAGAACAAAATTCAGAAGCTTCTACAGTGAACCAATATAACACCCAATCTGAATTTATAAACTTTAAGACATCGAAAGAGGAATCAAACACTCAAAGGAAAATTTCTAGGTTATTCAAAAGATGGGGCAACAGTCACACAAAGTTACAAAATTCCAAATCGCAGAAATATTAAAGCATGGAATTCAACTTGGATTCGGATTTATACAAAACACAGGAAATTCGCCCAACATTAACTCACGAAATTGCATTTAATAAGTAAATCCTCCTATCGTTTTTCTATTGAAATCATAAATTAGATTTAGAACTATACATGATTTTACTTTTCTCAAATGCCAATCAAAAATCAAGAACAAGCGTCAACAAATAAAACTACACAGTCACTAATTCGACCCAATGAAATATAGAAGGAAAATAGCCTCAATCTAGTCATTAAATTGGTGCACAACCTAATCTGGCACTCAATCTGGTCCTGGATCTAACACCTAGTCCGACCTCTATTCTGACCCTTGATCCGACCCCTATTACGACCCTTGATACATAACTAATTTATGATAAAATTGAAATAAAAATTACAGGCAACAAAATAAGATTTCAAAAATGATAAGAGTTGCAACTGATAATGGAAGAGGTTCAAGGCATAAGAGGAGATTGTTCAATATGACCAAGGATAAAAACAAAGACCCAATAATTAAAAATGGATTGAATCAAATGAAATAAAACCACAAAATTCTTGTATAAAAAAAATGACTTTTAAAGATATCAAGAAAGAAAAAATGCAAATTCTACAACATACCCAACGAACATCAGTTCCAGCGTTGGCAATGTTGGTTACAAAATAATTTAGGGATTACATAAATAAGTAGAGACCATTACAGTAAATCCAATCAAGAAGTATAAATTGCAACGATTAGACAAACCCTAGTTTTCATGTACATGCAATAATCCTTACAAGGCCCTCACAAATTTCTCAATTTGAAATTTGAAAAGGTTGACGTATTCCCATAATCTTCCTAAATTTGGATCCAGAATTAAGGAAACGATCACACCGAATTTAAATTCGGGTGTGTATATTTATGTCGGAAAAACACACAGATTTAATTTGTAGCCAATCTAAATTATGAACCATAATAAATTCCAATTCAGAATAAATAAGTATTACACAGTAATTTACGAAGAACTACCAATTTGTTTGATGGTTGGTTGATCACAAAATTATAATTTAAAATGATATGTCGCCGAAGATAGTGGCCAAGAAGAATATGTGTTTTGTATATATATAAATACCAACTAGAAACCATTGATATTTTCTATCAATCTCAATTTCTAATTCATCTAGCAACGAAAAAGTAAAATAAAAAAATGGATTGGCAAAAGAAAATAGAGCTAACATGAATTTCCTAATACTTAGTTGATAATTTGCAATACCATCAAATTCCATATTTTCATTTGTTTGATTACACAATCCATCAAGAACCTTGCTAATTCGATATCATATTTACAACACAGTTTTGACAATTTCTTAACTATATATATACAAATTTAACTTAATACAATTTCAAAACTCAATTAAGAATACTGTAACCGAAGACGACGAATTCAAAGATGTTCTTCAACAAAGGCGCTCCTTCCTATCTCTCACTTTCTAATTGTTGAGACTTCATCGATACCTCCCAGACAACGCTAGGGGTACACTTCTTCCCCCTTAGTCCCCCGAGCCACAAAGGGGCCACGCACACAAAACCCGAAACCCTCTAGCTCCAAGATTTCCTCGCAAGGTAAATCCACCACTCTGTCTCAAGCTTGGTATCCAAAATCTCAAAAGTAAAACCAGTCAAAATGATTTTGGTAGCTTAACTTTACCCATACCAGTGTGATTCCTTTCCCATATAGACCATTTGCTTTATAGGAATTTCCTTACTCACACATCCCCACATGCATAATCAATTTGTTTTTTCATTCAATAAATTAGGATTCCCCCCCCTTACACTTATCACCCTCTCCCAAAGTTGCACAAGTAATTACATATTTTATTTTAATTAAAAGTCAATTTCCCTCACATTTCCCAAATGCACTCCTTAAATCACTCCTAGTTGTCTCTTTATTCCCCAGATTCTCATTTAATGACTAACTCCTTACTAAATCCGAGTTAGAGTTAAAATAGGAGTCGTCTTCTAGTTAGACTAGTGGTAGCTAGACTCTAGATACCATTCTATGTCTACACCTACTTTGTCATACTTTATTTCTTTCTTATTTTAAAATTCCAATTTGGTATTTTCTTGCACACATGTGTATTAAATCAAATCTTTAGATTTATTTTATTTTTCTTAATTCTTAAATTGATTTACCTCATTCCCTTTTAATTTAGTTAATAATTTAGTTTAGTCTCCTTACAAAAACTTAGACTTGGGCTTAATTTTTTTTGAATAGGATTAGAATTTTATTTGGGATTTATAATTAATAAATTCATTCTTTAATTAATTATTTAAATCCGGTAAGGCCTCAATATTTTCAAGGTTTATAATTATTCTTTCAAGGTTTTCTAGGCCACCTAGATTCATGGACTCAAGTTTTATTTACGCGACGTGCCCTTCAAGACGCAACGTTGTGCTCCAAGGGTACCACTCACCTTTGCCTGGTTTTGGTAGTTGTCTAACCCTTGGAGTCAACACTCCATTTGGGCGACCTTGTGAGATACTAAGGGATTTTAAGGAATAAGGACTCCTCCTTATTACACGACCCTTAGAATCTTTGTGACCGACTGTCTTAGTCTTCCCTCATGACATCGTGGATCTCTCGAACTAGGTAATCGTTAACATATAATTCGAGCCATGATGAGAGTGCTGGTAGGATGTGATAGGGACATTGCCACATCTCTCCCTCAATATCTGGTTTATGTGCATGGCCCCTTTACTCCTTATGTGAGTTAGATTAGCAAGCATTAGTCAACCTGCATTCATTGAAAAAACATTGTCACTGATCCATATACATAATCATACTAAATCAATCATCTGACACATATGCATAAAATGAAATACTTAAACAAAACACAATACACTCCTTGACTCAATCCAGAGTCCAAGGAGGTCCATTGATTCCATTAACATCCACAATCTAGCATGTGTCCTGCAAACTCATGTAAACTCGTCAATAACATCTGTCAATACATATTTATCAAATGACAATAAATCACAACCCATCAACATCATCATAAAAATCCATAATCAAAACAAATAACCATGTACTATAACCAGATCACTTGCATGCAAGTTTCCTCAAAGAATACGTCGATTAGATGTGCTCACAAGAGAGGTATGTTACACTTAGAAATTCATATGGATTTGTTTTTTAACAAATCATATTCATAATGAATATTTTCATGGAAACATACCTAATTTTTTCTTACTTCAATTTATAGGTTATAATAGTGGATGAATGCAATAATAGACAATATGCAATGTGTGAGTTGGATAATCTCCAATTTCAAATGAATTTTTATTAGAAGGGGATAATAGAAATTCAACACAAGATCCAAAGGAGTCACTAAACTAGAGAAATTGGCACATAAGTTGGGGATATGCAATGTAGGTAGAGGCCCAACAACAATAAATGCATGGAATATATATTAGAATGCCACATGAAGCTCTAGGAAATTGAAAACATGGAAAGTATCTACCACACTTACCACATTGTTGGACACACCTACCACACTTAGAGGGGGGTGGGGGTGGGTGAATGAGTCCGGGGATCTGTTTCCCAAAACTTTCCTCTTACACAAAAACTCCTTAGTTAACATTCAACATTTTCTCATTACTCATTGTTGTCATTTATAATTAGTTAGATGTTAATACATATCAGAAAAATATATAAGCAACATATCATCAACAAATCATCTCCACAAGGAACACAAAAAACACAAGATGTATGTACATTTTTTCTTTTTATTATGGACTTCAATCCAAGGGTTTTTCAGCAACAACTGAATAGAGTACAACTCTACAAGAGAACCGGATCTATATGCAAGACTCAACTTACATTCTGAGCACCAACTGAGATGAGGCAACAATCCTCAACAAATATCAATCTGTCAACATAAACAAGTGCATCAACCATGCACCAACCTGTGCCAAACAACCTGTAATCAACCTGTACCATAAACAAGTGCATCCGACCATGTAACAAGTATATACCAATCATGTGTAAAATAATTATCAATAATGACTCATCAATATGTACCAACATCATCAACTATACACCTCATGTATGTGCCAACTCATCAACTGCTTGTCTCAACCATGACTAGTTTTGGATTAGTCAACAACCCCAACTTGAAATAATCATAACTTTGTACCTGTAATGAATAAAGATCTAAAACTGATGCAAAATGTTCTTCAGTTTGTTTTATGCAATTCCTCTAGGTGGCACTACTTGGAACCTCTCCGAGAAGGCGTTATAGCAAAAATGGCATACCTTGCTGAATTCTGGCTTATTCTAGAGAGAGACCTTGTAGAGCGTGGATTTCAGAAAATATTCATTGAATTGATCTAAAACTATTAAAAACATACTACAGCCTGTAACCTAACCAACACATTTTGTCTCACTGAATTTGGATCTGTTATGAAGAAGTTAGGACATTTTTACCCGAAACACCTGTTTTTGACTAGTTTCAGGACTAGCCACAAACCCTATTTTCCACGGAGTGTAACTCCCAAAATACAATGACCCACAAGCTGAATTGTTTAACACAGATACTTGGGTATGTTTTCTCAATGGAATACAAATTTCACAGTCTGAATCATTATAGAAAAAACGTTATAGCGAAAATGGTGAGATGACCTGTAAATAACATACCTTAGAAAGCACCATCAAAATAATTTATCCTTCCTTGCATTTCGGCCTTCTTTTCTTCACCTTTCCTCAAAATTTAGTCTTAGATATCCTTAGTTACCTCAGACACATATAGATATTCAATATTCTCAAGTGTGTGTTAAATTAGAGAGCCTTGCCTCTTATTTATACTCTCCAAGTAGCTTCCTTAAAAACATCTTCTAGGTCACTTGGCCGACTTTCCTTATTTTAGGGTTAAACCACTTATAATTTATCCATTAAAATTATTATTGAAATAATTTATTTTGTATTCAATTTGAATTATAATACACTCATCACTTCACTTTATTATTTATCCTTTAAAAATCTCTTAAACCACTTTGACTACTTTGACCTTTTGGGGCTTCTAGATGACATGTGAGGGTCCTCCAACTTCGTAAGTCCATATATCTCAAACCATGAGGAGTTATGTGATGTTCCACATACCACCAGAAATGGAATGACGTGTAATATTCATATAGAATAGTATTTTCTGAAAATATATCATAACTCATACCGTTACCCATCAAACAAAGTTGGGTCCATTACCCAAACCTGGGGTCTCCAACTTCTGATGGCCATAATTATCTAACCGTGAGGATTTATTTGAAGTTATACATACCAACGGAAATGGCATGACAAGCACTATACATCTAGGATAGTTTCACCAACAATTTCCTTGATCTTCATCTCATTATTCCACATACAAGCATGGGTCCTCCAACCATTCTTCTAGGATAACTCAATCCACAAAGCGTCTTCCCTTGAGGGCTTTCACCATAAGGGGACCACTTTTTAGTTAATCCATTTGGGCACCTTATCAATCATGATAAGACAATAATGAGAGCATGGGTCCTCCAACCATTCTTCTAGGATAAATCAATCTGCAAAGCATCTTCCCATGAGGGATTTCACCATAAGGGGACCACTTTGGAGTTCATCCATTTGTGCACCTTATCAATCATGATAATACAATAATGAGTCATCTATACATTTTTCCAAAAATGCATCATATACCAATGAAACCACATCGATCCATATTCATCATGTATCAATGACAACTCATTGATCCATCTTCATCATATCAATGACAACTCATTGATCCATCTTCATC
>ML800293.1:176882-196852 GCA_009831015.1 Picea engelmannii
ATCACACTTTGAATTATTGCAATCAAGAGTCTTGGGAGATTCTTTACCTTCAATATCTTCCTTCTTGCCAACAACATCACATGATTTTTTTCCTTCATTTGAAATGTCTTCAAGATCTTCCTTTGTGCTATCATTACTTGATTTTTTATCTTCACTTGAAATGTTTTCAAAATCACATTTAGAAACAATACATTCAAGAGTTTTTGATGATTATTTACTTTTGATGATCTTGATGGAGTGGTCTTCAATTTATTCCTTCTCCTTCTTTCTTTGATATGTCTCCTCTAGCTTTAGCCATAGATCCTTGGTTGAAGTGCATTGTCCCATGCTCTCTTTTATAGGGCTTGAGAGTCCACTAAGAATGGTCTTGAGAGCCAATGCATCATTATTCTTTCCTTCCCTTTGGGCTACAAAATTTGACTTGTTCTTCAACGGAACATATCCACCGATGGTTTCCTTCCAAATAGCTACTCCCATTGTCTTCAAATATAATCTCATCTCTATTCTCCAAGTGGAATAGTTTTCCTCATCAAGGATTGGAACTTCATCATCCATTTGTTTGTCTATGGATCTCCTTCAATCTTGTTAAGACCCGCTCTGATTCCAATTGTTGGACACACCTACCACACTTAGAGGGGGGGGGTGTGTGTTGAATGAGTGTGGGGATATGTTTCCCAAAACTTCCCTCTTACACAAAAAATCCTTAGTTAACATTCAAAATTTTCTCATTACTCATTGATGTCATTTATAATCAGTTAGATGTGAATACATATCAGCAACATATCATCAACAAATCATCTCCACAAGGAACACAAAGAACACAAGATTTATGTACACTTTTTCTTTTTATTATGGACTTCAATCCGGGTTTTTTTTAGTAATAACTGAATAGAGTACAACGCTAAAAGAACACTAGCTCTATATGAAAGACTCATATTACATTCTCAGCACCAACTAAGATGAGGCAACAATCCTCAACATATATCAATCTGTCAACATAAACAAGTGCATCAACCATGCACCAACCTGTGCCAAACAACCTGTAATCAACCTGTTCCATAAACAAGTGAATCCAACTATGTACCAAGTATATACCAATCATGTGTAAAATAATCATCAACAATTACTCATCAATATGTACCAACATCATCAACTATACACCTCATGTATGTGCCAACTCATCAACTACTTGTCTCAACCATGACTAGTTTTGGATTAGTCAACAACCCCAACTTGAAATAATCATAACTTTGTACCTGTAATGAATAAAGATCTGAAACTGATACACAATGTTATTCAATGTGTTTTATGAAATTCCTCCAGGTGGAACTACTTGGAACCTCTCATAAAAAGCGTTATAGCACAAATGACACACCTTTCTGAATTCTGGCTTATTCTAGAGAGCGACCTTGTAGAGCGTGGCCCGCACAAAATATTCATTGAATTGATATGAAACTTTTACAAAAAATACTACAACATGTAACCTAACCAAAACATTTTTTCTCATTGAATTTGGATCTGTTATGAAGAAGTTAGGACATTTTTACCCGAAACACCTTTTTTTGACTAGTTTCAGGACTAGCCACAAACCCTATTTTCTATGGAGTGTAACTCCAAAAATAAAACGACCAACAAGATTAATTGTTTACCACAGATACTTGGGTATGTTTTCTCAATGGCATAGCAATTTCACGGTCTGAAGCATTATATAAAATTTTTTATAGCAAAAATGGTGAGATGACCTGTAAATAACATACCTTAGAAAGCACCATCAAAAGAATTTATCCTTCCTTGCATTTCGGCCTTATTTTATTCACCTTTCCTCAAATTTCAGCTTAGATATCCTTGGTTACCTTAGACACATATAGATATTCAATATTCTCAAGTGTGTGTTAAATGAGAGAGCCTTTCCTCTTATTTATACTCTCCAAGTAGCTTCCTTAAAAACATCTTCTAGGTCACTTGGCCAACTTTCCTTATTTTAGGGTTAACCCACTTCTAATTTCTCCATTAAAATTATTATTGAAATAATTTATTTTGTATTCAGTTTGAATTATAATACACTCATCACTTCACTTTATTATTTATCCCTTAAAAATTTGTTAAACCACTTTGACTGCTTTGACCTTTTGTGGCTTCTAGATGACTTGTGAGGGTCCTCCAACTTCATAAGGCCATAAATTTCATTCCGTGAGGAGTTATGTGACGTTACACATACCACCCGAAATGGCATGAAATGTAATATTCATATAGAATAGTATTGTCTGAAAATATATCATAACTCATACCGTTACCCATCAAACAAACTTGGGTCCATTACCCAAACCTGGGGTCTCCAACTTCTCATGGCCATAACTCTCTAACCGTGAGGAGTTATATGACATTCTACATACCATCGGAAATGGCATGACAAGCACTATACATCTAGGATAGTTTCACCAACAATTTCCTTGATCTTCATCTCATTATTCCACATACAAGCATGGGTCCTCCAACCATTCTTCTAGGATAACTCAATCCGCAAAGCGTCTTCCCGTGAGGGATTTCACCATAAGGGGACCAATTTTGAGTTCATCCATTTGTGGACATTATCAATAATGATAAGACAATAATGAGATCATGGGTCCTCCAACCATTCTTCTAGGATAACTCAATCCGCAAAGCATCTTCCCGTGAGGGCTTTCACCATAAGGGGACCACTTTGGAGTTCATTCATTTGTTCACCTTATCAATCATGATAAGACAATAATGAGTCATCTATACATTTTTCCAACAATGCATTATATACCAATGAAACCACATCGATCCATCTTCATATTGAATCAATGATAACTCATTGATCCATCTTCATCATATCAATGCCAACTCATTGATCCATTTTCATCTATGCATTCTCATCAAGGACAATACATATTATATTACATCAATCATCAATCAATCAATCCTTTGACATCAATCAATCACTTGACATCAATCAATCAAACAATTGACATTAATAACAACATGATCCAACACATTGATTCCATTAACATCCACAATCTAGTACATGTCCTGCAAACTCATGTAAACTCGTCAATAACATCTATCAATACATATATATCAAATGACACTAAATCACAACCCATCAACATCATCATAAAAATCCATAATCAAAACAAATAACCATGTACTATAACTAGATCACTTGCATGCAAGTTTCCTCAAAGAATAAGTCGATTAGATGTGCTCACAGGAGAGGGATGTTACAATTAGAAATTCATATGGATTTGTTTTTTAACAAATCATATTCATAATGAATATTTGCATGGAAACATACCTGATTTTTTCTTACTTCAATTTATAGGTTATAATAGTGGATGAATGCAATAATAGACAATATGTAATGTGTGAGTTGGATAATCTCCAATTTCAAATGAAGTTTAATGAGAAGGGGATAATAGAAATTCAATACAAGATTCAAAGGAGGCACTGAACTAGAGAAATTGGCACATAAGTTGGGGATATGCAATGTAGGTAGAGGCCCAACAACAATAAATGCATGGAATATATATTATAATTCCATATGCAACTCTAGGAAATTGAAAACATGGAAAGTATCATGAAGAAAGACATGAATTCCCAGGAACAAAGATATGTGGAAATGCAAAAACACTGAAGTTTGATGGCTGCCAAAGTGGATAATCTAGAAGGGTCATTGAGAAACCACATGGATGTCACTCTAACCATTTATAGTCCACTAGAAATAAAACCATTCAATATCTAATAGTTTAAACAAGAGTAGATGCAGGAAATGGCAACCTTTGTAACACCCCCATTTTCAAACCCCAAACTAGCGATGTATATTGTAAATGTAATATATGGCCGAGGGCTAAGCGATGTAGTATGTAAATGATGTAAATTGAATATAATGAAGAAAATGTATTGCTAGTTGCAGATAGACATATATAGATATTTGGGGTCTTAGTTTCCATAAGAGAGGGAAGGGGTCCAAGGGGGATAATTTACCCATGTTTATTAAACCCAAACCATTTCTTTTAAAATTATCCTTACCATGAACCTTCCATTATCTGTTAAGTGTTCTAGAGCCCAATTATTGAACTCATGTAAGAGGGTGGGTGTGAGAAATAACATCCCATAGTTCTTGAGAGCATCAAGGTTGAATACAATCATCTTGGGGAAGAGTTTAAGTCAAGAAATAAAGATAAAGAGGGGAAATTCATATGGGTAGGAGCCCAGAATTACACATTCATGTTTTTGCATGGAGAGATATTTTTACATGGATAATTGTTTTTACATGGAGTTTTCTGGACAACGAAAGCATTCTGAGTGTTGAATATTGAAGGAAGTTTTTATAGTCATGTTTGGAGATGGGATTTCATGGAGAAAGAGGCTTCGGGCCTCTGAGTAATGTTCTTCTCAAAATTTAGCAAGGGAATTAAGTGTTTTTCTACTAGGAGAATTCATGTTGTAGATATAGAATTCTCAAGGTCCCAATAGAGATATTTTATATCCATCTTGTGCTGGAATCCTTAGAGGGGAGTGGAAAGGATTGAGGGGCTGTGATTAGTGAAGGGGGATTCCATCCCTTGGTTTTTTCACATTGTGGGGAAGAGAATTGGTGGACTGGAATTAGCTGTGGGAATTGACTATTGAGAGGAGGACATTAGCCACCCTTAGGGACCATAGTATCTTGTGGATTCATAGCCCCAGCTTGCGGGTGAATTTCAATTGAGAACTAGAAAAACAAGTCTATGGTTGGGAGGAACATTTTTCCTCTGCAACATGTTGTATATTTCTTAATATACATGTTCCTATTTGTTGTGTTTATTCATGCAAAATGCTAATATAGTTGTTGTGCATTTTACTTTGAATTATATTAGTTATTGCTACTTGTTGTGAGTAGATTGATGCACATGAATCTCTATTTTTATGGTTGAATGATGTTGTATGTATTTAGTTTTTGTTGTAAATAGTTAAAGTAGTTGCATTCATGTTTTTAATGTTGGATTAATGAGAGGGGGGGGTGAATTAGTAATAGAGAAATTTAATCATTTTTAACCATAAAATGAAAGTGTTATATCAATGTAGAATTATCATACAATAGTTGCAGAGTAAATAAACAATGAACAAATGATCAATCATACACATACACTGTGCACCCATGTTTTTACATGGAAACCCAAAGTGGGAGAAAACCATGGAATGCTTTTTATTATTTTTCTTTAAGAATTACATTCATTGGAAGCACCAACTTCCTTTGTTTTCCAACTGCAACTGGAAGGAGGCTCCAACCCCCTAGTTTCTTAGGATACAACCCGAGGGAAGCTCCATCTCCCCAATTATCTGGATACAACCAGAAGGAGGATACAACCCCCTATGTTCTACGGCTACAACCAGAAGGTGGCTACAACCACTTGTCCTTGCCCTGTCCAACTGCCCTATTGTAGAAATAGAATGGTGGAACCATTGTCACACTATCACTGTGAGATATACTGCTATAAACCTGTACCAATCAACCTGCACCAAACAACCCATAACAAAATGTACCAAACAACCTGTAATCAACTTGTACCATAAACAAGTGCATCAAACATGCACCAACCTATACCATCAATGAGTGCATCAACCATGAACCAAATATGTACCAATCATGCATCAAATACATGTAAACTATGACTCATCAATACGTACCAACATCATCAACTATACACCTCATGTATGTGCCAACTCATCACCTACTTGTTTCAAACATGTACCCAAAATGTACCTCAACCAAAATCCCTCATCAATTTCATCATCCAAATTGATTTGTAACTTCGTAATAGACTTGGTATATATGATCACATACCTACAAACCTTCCTTAACTTTAACAACAAGATACTAGCATTTTCATCAAACTTTACTTTAGTCTCACATGACTAATTTTTGATTAGTCAACAACCCTAACTTGAAATAATCATAACTATGTACATGTAATGAATAAATATATGAAAATAATACACAATGTTATTTAGTGTTGTTTATGCAATTCCTCCAGGTTTCACTACTTGGAACCTCTCAAAAAAGGAGTTATATAAAAAATGGCATACCTTGTTGAATTCTGGCTTATTCTAGAGAGCGAACTTGTAGAGCATGCCCCGCACAAAATATTTGTTGTATGGATATGAAAATAGTAAAAATAATAATACAGACTATATTCTAACCAATACATTTGGTCTCACTGAATTTGGATACGTTTTGAATAAATTATGAAGTTTGTACCCGAAATACTTGTTTTAGACTAGTTTCAGGACTAGCCACAAACCCTATGTTCCATAGAGTGTAACTCCAAAAATACAATGACCCACAAGAGGAAATTTTTATCACTTATACTTGGATATGTTTCCTCAATGACCTATAGATTTGTAGGTCTGAATAATTCTAGAAAAAAAGGTTATTGCGAAAATGGTGAGATGACCTGTAAATAACATACCTTAGAAAGCATCATCAAAATAATTTATCCTCCCTTGAATTTCGGTCTTCTTTACTTCACCTTCCCTATGAAATTCCCCTTAGATATCCTTTGGTTACCTCAGTCACTTGTATATATTCAATATTCTCAAGTGTGATTAAAATGAGAGACCCTTGCCTCTTATTTATACTTTTATGTAGCTTCCTGAAGGGGTTACCTTCTAACCATCTTAAACTACTTTCCTTATTTAAGGGCTAACCCACTTCTAACCACTTTTACACTTAGTTGTTTCTCCATTAAATTTATTATTTAAATAATTTCTTTTGTATCCACTTTGACTTATAGTACACTCATCACTTCACTTTATCATTTAAATAATTTCTTCTTTGCAACCACTTTGACTACTTTGACCTTTTGGGGCTTCTAGATGACTCATGAGGGTTCTCCAACTTCACATGGCCATAACTCTCTAACCGTGAGGAGTTATGTGACGTTCCACATACCACCGTAAATGGAATGAAATGTACTATCCATATTTAATAGTATTACCTTCAAATATATTAAAAATCATACCATTATACATCAAACAAACTTGGGTCCATTACCCAAATGTTTGTGCTACCGAAATTTGCTACCAGAATTTCTTCAAGGGTTGAAAACAATGACAACCAACCCAATTAATAAAAAATCTCCCCCTTTGGCATTGATGGAAACACATTGATGAAATAATGAAGTCATATCATGAAATACTGAATTCATATCACTCATGCTCCCGCTGTGACCATCACTCCCCTTGGAACCATGCCTCAGTGCTCTGCATATGATAAATCTCTCCCCCTTTTTCGTCAATGGAAAATGTATCTTTCATCAAGGAATTATCCCCTTAACTGATATGTCCTTGGGGATACTCCCCCTGACTAACCTCTTCCTGAAACTGATCTCCCAACCTGAACTATTCTCTTTATGGTGCTTCCTCGTGTACATATAAGACATATAAGATAAGCATTAAAAAACATCCATTTTGGAGTAGAAATTACTCCGTGTCTCTGGTGAAGATACTCAAAGGATTCCCATGCAAGAGGTTTTGTAAATATGTCTGCCACTTGTTCTTTTGTGCTCACATATTCAACTCTGATTTTCTTCTCTGTAACTTGTTCCCATAGATAATGATACTTGATTGGAATGTGCTTCGTCTTGGAGTGCATCACTGGGTTCTTTGAAATACTGATGGTTCTTGTATTATCGCAATAGATTGGAATGGGCTCATCATACTCAACTTGTATATATGTCAGAGTTTGTTTCATCCATAGAACCTGTGTACAACATGCTGCTGTTGCAATATACTCTGTTTCGGCTGTAGATAAAGATACTGATGATTGTTTCTTTCTTAGCCAATATAATAAACACTCACGCAAGTAGAACGTTGCTCCACTAGTGCTTCATCAGTCATCAATTTAACCTTCCCAACTTACATCTCTGTAGGAAATAAGTGATAGATCATTTCCGTTTGGATAGCATAATCCAAAATCTTCTGTTCCTTTGAGATATCTGAAAATCCTTTTCACTGCTAAGATATGTGATTCCTTTGGTGCTACTTGAAATCGTGCCACTTGTCCAACTGCCTACATTACATCTAGTCTAGATGATATCACATATAGTAATCTACCAATCATTGACCTGTATTTCCTATGGTCTATAGAATTTGAATCATCATCTTTGTTGAACTTGCAATTGGTTTGCAATCTTCCATTATGAACTTCTTTAGCATTTCTCTGATATACTTAGTTTGAGAAATAAAAATTCCTTGGTTGCTTTGACATATCTGAAGGCCCAGAAAGAAGGATAGTTATCCGAGTAATGAAATTTCAAATTCATTCTGCATATCCTTTGCAAATTCTTGGCTTAACTTGTCATCATCACTTCCAAAAATAATATCATCAACATAAAATTCAATTAATAGAATACTATATTGAGTTACCTTGATGTAGAGGTTGTTGTCTGCACTTCCTTTTCTGAAACTTGCCTGTTGTAGATATTTATCCAGTCTAGAGTACGATGCTCTAGAATCCTATTTTAGACCATACAAGGACTTCATCAATTTACACACATAATATGCATTCTTTGACAACTGAAATCATTTTGATTTTTCGATGTAGACTTATTCTTCAAGTTCCCCATTCAGAAAATCAGATTTCACATCCATTTGATACACTCTAATATTCTTGGAGCATGCATAAGCTAAAATAAATCATATTTATTACATTCTTTAAACTAGGGAAAATATCTCTTCAAAGTCGATTCCTTCAACATGTTTGTATACTTTACATACCAATCTAGATTTGTTCCTTGTAACTTGTCCATATTCATTCAATTTATTTCTGAAAACCCGCTTTGTGCCAATCACATTCTTATTCTTTGATCTTGGAACCAATTCCCAAGTGTCATTCTTCTCTATTTGATCCAATTCTTCATCCATGGCCTTATTCCAAAATTCATCCTTGTTGGCCTCTTTAAAACTATTTGGTTCAATCCTAGATAAGAGTGCTAGGTGCGTTTGTTCTGGTGAATGTATTTTTTTTCTAGTCTCAATTCCTTCATCCTTGTTTCCCATAATCTGATCTGAACGAAGATTCTTTTGTACTCGTTTTCTAGGTGTCTTTGGAGGCACTTGCTGAAATTTATCTTCTACTTTTGTTTGATCCTCTTCATCTTCCCCTTCTACTTCTTCTTCATCTTCTACTTCTTCTTCGTAAAGTTGTTCCATTGATTCATTTTCTTCTTCCTTTGATTCTTGTCCACTTGTTTCATCAATTGTTACATTGATGCTTTCCAAAACTTTGTTCAACCTCAGATTGTAACACTTGTATGCTTTCCTTGTACTTGAGTAACCAAAAAGTACTCCTTTGTCCACATGAGAGTCAAACTTTCCCATTCTTCAATCTTCTCTTTTGATGTAGCATTTGCTTCCATATACTCTGAAGTGCTTCACATTTGTTGGTCTTCCTTTACATAGATCGTAGGAAATTTTGTCATTGTTGTTTCTAAGTATTACTATGTTTTGAATGTGAACTAATGTATGCACTGCATGTGTCCAAAAAATATCTTTCAATTTGGAATCCATTAGCATTGTTCGAGTGATTTCCTGTATTGTCCTGATCTTTCTTTCAACAACTCCATTTTACTGAGGTATCCTAGAAACAAAGAATTTCATTTTTATTCCATGCCTGCTGCAGTAGTCCATAAACTCCTTTGAAGTGAAATATTCTCCATTATCAGATTTCAAGCATTCGATTTTTGAATCCATTTCATTTTCAACCATTTCCTTGTAGACCTTTAAGTTTTCAAAAGATTCCGACTTATTCCTGATAAAGAAAACTCCAGTCATTCTTGTATAATCATCAACTAATAACATAAAGTATTTATCACCTTTTAAACCCTATGTTGTAGTTGGTCCAACTAGATCAGTAAGCACAATTTCCAGTGGTCTTGTCGTTGAATATTCCTTTTATTTGAACTTGGTTTTTGTTTGCTTTCCTTGTTGACAATGCTTGCATAAAGTGTTGGTTGGTTTCGTGATATGGGGAATTTCTCTAACTGCTTCCTTTTTGCTGACTTTTACAAGGTTATCAAAGTGTATGTGACCTGTTATTCTATGCCATAGCCAACTTTCATCTTCCTTTCTTAGAAAACACTTTTCATTTCCAATTTCACTTCATACATATATGTTTCTTGAAGTTCTTGTAGTTGTTGCAATCAATTTTCCTGAACCTTATTTTCTTATCTCGCACTTCTATGAATCAAAAGTAATTTTATGACCTTGGTCACACATTTGAATTACACTTAGAAGATTATGTTTCATATCTTCTACTAGTAGATTATTTTCTGCTTTGGTATTCTTGTTTCCAATTCTGATTGTGCCTTTTCCAATGATTTTAGTTGAATCATCATTTTCGTAGGAGATTGATCCATCTCTTTCCTTTATTAATGTAATAAACATGCCTTTATCACATGTCATGTGTTTTGAACAACCACTATCAACATACCAACCACGTTTCTTTTGCTTAGCTTGTAGAGTGAGTGTGCATTCTTCATTTCTATACTAATTTTGCTTTCTTATCCATGTTCTCTTCTGAGGTTCTTGTCTCTGACTATTTTTTTTTTGTTGGGTTTCTATAGGAGGGACTATCATTCTACAATATTTAGCCATGTGTCCAAATTTATTGCACTTGTAGCATTCCACTTCAGTGCTCAATGATTCAAACCTGTTGTAGCTTCTTCTCTGTTTTTCAATAGGCATTCTTGGATAACCATTTTGTGTATGACTTTCAAAGTTGTTTATGTTCCTCCTATTATATTTGCAATTTATAGCTTTATGTCCAAAAGTATTGCATGCATAACAAAAACCAAAAAAGATAGCTTGGTACCTGGGAGTTGAACATATTCTGAAAGGGGTTACTTTTATGAATCCTTATTCTTCCCGAGGCCTGCTTTTTTCTGTTGGTCGTTGATTCTAAAATATGAATCTTCTCGATGGAGAAGTGTCCCTGTAATCTTCCTTGTAGGTATTCCTATTCTCTTTGATTGTTTCTGCATAAAGTTTTGGGTATGTTTCTTCTTCTGTTGCTTTGGATCTTGATCCCCTTTTTTTTCTGATTGTATCCAAGTCCAAACTTGTCATGATGAGGCATTTGACTACTGATAATATCATCCAAAACTTATGAGTTGTTCTACATATTTTTCTTTTGAAGATCCTTTCTCAATGTGACAATCTCTGCTTCCAAATTTCCAATGATCTTGTCTCTTTCTTCTAGATGTTTTTTGAATACTTCTTCAATTATTTTATCTTCTTCTATTTGAACCTTCAATTTCATGATCATTTGTTCTAGTTCCTGAGTGTCTTCTTTCTTGTCTAGTTCTACTTGTAGCTTCTTATTTTTCTTCTTTTCTCTTCTTATAACTTATATGGCACTAAAAAATTCTTCTCGATATTCAACCTCTGCCTCTTCATATTATTCTTCGGTGTCTTATTTATTATAGTCTTCTACTTCCATGAACAAAACTCTCTCTATATCACTGTCACTGACTTCATCCTCATTTGATGAGGAGATGTCTTCTTTGGTGCATAAGATTTTGTTGAATTCTTTCTTTTTGGTTCTTTTTCCTTTATATATTTGTTTGATATTTGAGTAATCTTCATCATTCCTCTTATTTTTATTATGAGGACATTTGTTAGCAAAATTACCAATACCATCACAATTAAAACAAATCAATGAAAGATTACCTTAATATCCGTCGTTGGTTCCCTTGTTTAATCTTCTGACAAAGTTGGCCACTTCTTCTTCATAATATTTTGAGAAGTCACTGTTGTTGCTATGTTCCTTTTGCTTTCCCTTTTTCTTTGAATTTTTGGATGCTTTGAAAGATGTTTATTTTATATCTGGATTTTCCTGCTCAGTTCTCATTTCATATGTTGTGAAGATTCCATGTAGTTCATCCATGCGTATTGAGTCTAGATATGCTCTTTCTTCTAGTGTTGATATCTTAGAATAAAATCTCATAGGAAGAGATCTTAGTGCCTTTTGAACAATTACAGATTCTTCAATTTCTTCTCCCAATCCTATGATTACATTCACTGTTTCATTGACTCGTAATAAGTAAGATGCAATATTATCATCTTCCTTTATCTTTATTTGTTCGAACTGACCTCTATAAGTTTGAAGCTTTGCTTCTTTGACTTTTGAATCTCCTTCATAAATATTTTGAAGTTTGTCTCAAATATCTTTAGCAGATTTACAATGTCCAACTTTGGTATATATGGATTCACCAAGACCATTCAGAAGTGCATTTGTGGCTTTGGAATTATTTTGACTGAGTTTCATTTCTTTTTCACTTGTTGGCAGAACTGTTGGTCTTTTGTATCCATCTACTACTGATTTCCAAATTTGAAATCCCTGTGCCTGTATATATGTTTTCATCCTTCTTCTCTAGAAGTCCATAAAACTGTGGTATTCCATTTTTATGCATGTTGTTTCTCCCCATGATCTACCTTTCAGTGGTTAAACTGATTTCTGAAGGACATGCTATGATTCCAATTGTTGGATTACTGAGAAGGGGGGGTGAATCAGTAATAGAGAAATTTAATCCTTTTTAACCATAAAATGAAAGTGTTATATCAATGTAGAATTATCATCCAATAGTTGTAGAGTAAAAAAACAATGAACAAATGAGAAATCATACACATACACAGTACACCAATGTTTTTACATGGAAACCCAAAGCTAAAGAAAACCACATAATGCTTTTTCTTATATGTCTTTAAGAATTACATTCATTAGAAGCAACAACTTCCTTTGTTTTCCAACTGCAACTAAAAGGAGGCTCCAACCGCCTAGTTTCTTAGGATACAACCCGACGGAAACTCCAACTCCCCAATTCTTTGGCTACAACCAGAAGGAGGCTACAACTCCCTATGTTCCCCGACTACAACTGAAAGGTGGCTACAACCACCTATCCTTGCCCCATCCAACCGCCCTGTCGTAGAAGTAGAATGATGTAACCATTGTCACACTATTATTGTGAGATATACTATTGTAAACCTGTACCAATCAACCTGCACCAAACAACCCGTAACAACCTGTAATCAACCTATACCATAAACACGTGCATCAACCATGCACCAACCTGTACCATCAATGAGTGCATCAACCATGCACCAAATATGTACCAATCATGCATCAAATACACATAAACTATGACTCATCAAGACATACCAAAATCATCAACTATACACCTCATGTATGTGCCAACTCATCAACTACTTTTCTCAACCATGTACTGGCCAACATGTACCTCAATCAAAATCCCTCATCAATTTCATCATCCAAATCTGATTTGTAACTCTATAATAGACCTGGTGTATATGATCACATACCTACAAACCTTCGTTAACTTTAACAAGAAGAGACTATCATTTTCATCAAACTTTACTTTAGTCTCACATGACTAATTTTGGATTAGTGAACAACCCCAACTTGAAATAATCATAACTATGTACCTGTAATGAATTAAGATCTGAAAATAGTACAAAATTTCCTTCAGTGTCTTTTATGTAATTCCTCTAGGTTTCACTGCTTGGAACCTCTCAGAAAAGGAGTTATAGCAAAAATGGCATACCTTGTTGAATTCTGGCTTATTCTAGAGAGCGAACTTGTAGAGCATGTGCCGCACATAATATTTGTTGTATGGATCTGAAAATGGTACAAAGAATACTAAAAATGGTATGATAACCAATACATTTGGTATTAATGAATTTGGATCTTTTATGAAGAAGTTATGACATTTTTACTTGAAACACATGTTTTAGACTAGTTTCAGGATTAGCCACAATCCCTATTTTTCACGGAGTGTAACTCCAAAAATACATCGACCCACAAGCTAAATTGTTTATCACAACTACTTGGATATGTTTCCTCAATGGTATCCATATTGCGAGGTATGAATCATTCTAGAAAAAACGTTATTGCGAAAATGGTGAGATGACCTATAAATAACATACCTTAGAAAACATCATCAAAAGAATTTATCCTCCCTTGAATTTTGGCCTTCTTTACTTCACCTTCCACTTGACATTCGCCTTAGATATCCTTTGGTTACCTCATGCACTTGTAGATATTCAATATGCTCACGTTTAATTAAAATGAGAGACCCTTGCCTCTTATTTATACTTTTATGTATCTTCATCAAGGGGTTACCTTCTAACCATCTTAAACCACTTTCCTTATTTTAGGGCTAACCCACTTCTAACCACTTGTCCACTTAGTAATTTCTCCATTAAATTTCTTATTTAAATAATTTATTTTGTATCCACTTTGACTTATAATACACTCATCACTTCACTTTATTATTTAAATAATTTCTTCTTTGCAACCACTTTGACTAGTTTGACCTTTTGGGTCTTCTAGATGACTCATGAGGGTTCTTCAACTTTACATGGCCATAAATCTCTAATCGTGAGGAGTTATTTGATGTTCCATATAGCACCGTAAATGACATGACATGTACTATCCATCTAGAATAGTCTTACCTTCAAATATATTAAAACTCATACCATTATACATGAAACAAAGTTGGTTCCATTACCCAAACCTTTGTGCTACCAAAATTCGCTACAATAATTTCTTCAAGGGTTGGCATCAATGGAAACCAACCCAATTAATCAACATTTAATTAGCATGGATAATTGAATGAGATTGAATTTCATGTTGTGTGTTATTTCCGCATTTAGAATTGGTGTCTTAGCAGTAACATGATCCATCTTCGGCCTGGGTATGTTACAAAGTTTTATTAGATCTTCTGGTTCAACACTCGACCCGTATGGGCCAAGAAACAATGTGAATTTGAGAAAAGTTTCTGTTATAGATTTCGATCTATGACAAATTTTGAGGGAAACAATGATAACCATAGAAAAATCCCCAAATTCATGAGAAAATTTGATATTTAATTTCCCTAGAACTATCTAAGAGGTTTAATTGTGTAACAACCCTAATTAATTATGTAATTATCATGAATAATTAATTATTAAAATGAATTTATGAAGATATTATTATAATATTATTAACATTGGTAGATGAAGTAATGAATGGAACAGATAAGGTGGTTGGGGAATTAATGGGGGGATAAGGTTGTTGGGGAATTAATCAGGGGGGGCTTGAGAGAGGAGTATAATAAAGGAGGGGAGGACTTGGAAGGAGGAGGATTTTTTTATTTTGGTTTGAGAATTTTTTAAAGATGGAGGAGGAGGAAAGTGGAAGAATTGTTTTTGGGAAGCTCTCACAGGGCATTGGTGTTGCTGGGAATTTTGGGCTCGGGGGCCAGGAAACCACAAGGATTCTTGGAGCTAGGGAGCCAGAGAGGTTGTTCCTAGTTGGATGGGAGGTTAATATTCAGTGTGGGCAAGAACAAGAACAAGATCAAACATAAAAGGGACTAGATAACCAACCTGAAGGTGGAGGTATGTATTATAATGTTGTTTTCATTATACTGCTGATATTATTATGATGTTATCATTAATATGCTGCTATGTTGTTGTTATTATGCTATTTCTATTGTTCTCATTATGACTTTATCATCAATATGATGATGTTATTTATTTTTGGTATACGAAAAAAAAAATGAAAGAAATTCTAAACTAAATTCAGTAGAAGATTTTAGAAATTTTTTATTTATTTTGAGTCCTGAAAAAATAACCAGGCTCTACATATGGTATTAGAGCCCAGTTTCAAAACTGAAAACTGGGCTTGACCACCCAAAGCACTGGGATTTTGTATTTTTCATCTGAAATCCAATTTGGGTTGTTAGACTGTACCCAAAGGCACTATCTGTATAAACACAAAACCAGGTTTCATCAACAAAACGTGTGTCATGGCAACACCATGGACTCCCAGCATAAAACTTCCGTTGTTGGTTTGGGATTTAAAACTTCCACTTGGAACCCTATTTTCTCTACCAATTTCACTATTCCCTTCTGGTTCAACATTAATCTCGATTTCCGTGAAGCAATTATCACCAATTTGGGCTTTAAGGAGCTGGGAATGGAAACCTTCCTAAAGGACGCAGAAGTACTGTTTAATCTATGAAGTGTAACTGTATAGGATTTGTTAATCAAGTTAGTGAATCCAACCCTAACGCTTAATCTAGGGGGAACATACACCCTGCCAAGGATGCTGTGAAAATCCTTGATAGTCTTACCATCTTTCATGAGTGATGGATTCACGGTCAAATTGTCATGTATCTTCATCCCCACTATCATCTCTGGAAAACAGTGGACTCTCTTATCTCCCCTAAAATCAATTTTCTAAGCTACTTCACAATATCTTGGTACTTCATCATCCACCACTCATGGTATTCAAGAATGATGAACACAACTTCCCCCTGGCGATTTTGTGAAGTTATATAGAGAGGAAATAAACCTTCGTTGAACTCATGGTAAACGTTTCTTGCTGCACTTGACACAAATTTAATTGCTCATTCTCATCCCTCTGAATCAGTATTTTGAGAGTGACTTCATCAATCGTGCTCATGATACTGCTATCCCATTTTCAAGTATATGGTCTAATTTTCTCCTCCCTAGTAGTGTTGTTATCGTGGGTGTAAAGGAAAACAGAGGAAGATTGAGAGTGAGTTTGCACATCCTCGCTCAAATAACAGACGTCTATCCAAAAGTGTGACCGATCGCAACACAAAAATTCTCAGGCATTCCTCCGAATTTAATTATGTTTTTCTACACCTACATGCTGCTGGGTTGCAGGTTCGATTTTGAATCGATGATGTCTTTATTGATTTTCAGAGGATGATTTTGGAGAATGATATGAGTTTTCAAAGATACATCTGTGGAAAGTGTTTCCTCTCCATGGACATATAGCTCGATTATTGGACTAATCCAGCTTATCTAGATGAATACTAAAAGATATGAAAGGACAATCGCGACTTGTCTGCGTTGTTCCCTTGTGCTCTGGCCCTGAAAATTTTGATCGATAGGCCTGGATGATTTTGATTTTCTGTGTGATTCAAATATATCAGCCATGTCTGAAAGGTTTATGAAGAATATATGTATTTTGAATAAGAATAAACTGGAAACATAAAATCTCCTAGAAACCTGGAAGGATGAAAGAAAGATAGTAGAATGAGAAGGCTCCCCAAGGCGCTTATGGATAAATCGACGAAGACAGAGAGGAATTCACTTGAACTTGTGAAAGACGGTTACGGAATGAGAGCACTCTTCTCAAGGAATCTGTCAATTAGAAAGGGAGATATAATAGAACATTCCTAGAAATGAATGATAAATTTCGTTGAATGCCTACCAATAGTGAAGAGGAATAGGTTCTATAGTTTATTTTTCTACATATTCTGTGTGAGCGAAGCTTATCGACAAAGAAGAAAGTTTGACTTATTGGAGAAATTGGTCGTGGAAACACTTGTGGGGACTTTCTCTTGGCATGTACACGCAGTGCCTATGATGTTTTCTTGGCTCTTTGTCTCGTGCACATTTCAGGCCTTGCACTACAACTACAACTGTGGTGGGAAATTTTTTTTGTTGGCGGCTTATGGATACCTAACCAATCAAATCACATAAATGGTTCCTTTAATGGATGACAACCCGTGCAGACTATGAATGTTTCTTGGAAAGATGAAAGGACAAAGTAGTTAGATTCTTCTTATCACAAATTGATGGTGTTTAAATATTTTGTCAGTGTTTAAACTTAGAGAGCCGTGGAGTGAAAGGTTCCTAAAATTTTATTAAAATAAAGGGAAATTGAGAGAGTCAATGTCATAGGAACCTGAGCCAAAACTACACTATAGGTGGAGACATGCCATTGAGACTGGTAGCTTCGTCCGATATAAATTTGTCCATATTGCGAGATACAACTCTCAACTTGGCAAACTGCTTTCTGTCCAAGTGAGGCAAAATATGATGCATGAACACGTTGGCCATTTCATTCTGTGTAAATTATAAATCTTTCTTATTTTCTTCATTCGCCATGATTCAAATTCCGATAAGATAAAATCAGTCGTTTGATTCTCAAAATTTCAAGCTCAAGAGATTTCCATATTGTTGTATATATAATAAGCAAGCAACGCTCTAGAGAGGTCAGACTCTAATTCCAAAGAAACTCTGTTCGAGGATCCACTGTTCATCTTTCACTCACATCTTTTGGAAAATGGGACCAATCTCATAGTCGTTCAAATCCAACCATCTTCTTTGAAATATATTGTGTTAATGGTTATACACACATGTGGGCATTCTCAAAGTGTAGTATTTACTACAATTGCAGCGTGTTAGGTGTCATTGGTGAATGTTGGGTCCGTATTCTAGCGCTTTAGAAGACAGCCAGAGTGGAAAGTATTTTCTTAGGACTGTGCAATAAAGATTTGAGTGGTTCCAGGAGGATTGAGATTCAATTATTTTACATATTCAATTATTCACGTCTCTCAGTTGATCTACTCTCATTTATTTCCCTTCACTACTCACCTACATTCTGACATGATAGAGTAAAGCTTGATTGAATCCATTTACTCTCGTATCAACCACAAAAGTTTAGTTGTGTGGATAGCCTTGGGCTAAACACTCACTGAATAACTTCCTTATCGGTAGTTTAATGGTTGCTTATTTGTATTTTCGGGCAATTTTTTTGGTTTATGTTTGATTGTAATTAAGTTGTAATAAGAAGTTACAAAGTTTTTTATATCGTTCAGAAGAACAAATTTTTGAATGACCTAATTCCAACAAACATGGGGTGATTTAATGATGTCATATAACTAAGTAAATTATGACGGTCGAACTCATCAACTACCCAATATTTCAGAATGAATTATGTGAATGCCTTCAGCTGAACTCTATATCTTGTATTTTTGGTTACTATTAAATCAATTCGAAACCTAACTATTAAATTATATTAGAGCTTGTAAGCATCTTTGAAATGTCTCACTTGAATGATCAATTCATAACCTCACTATTAAATTATCTATTAGTTTTGTGAATGGTCTTCAAGAGTGTTGTTAGTCTACCAAAAATAGCATTGCTTGTCTATGTTATAGAGGGAGTGAAAATGTCATTATAAGCAAAAATTGCATTGTTTGGCTATATAAGAGAGGGTGAAAATCTCATTGTAAGATTGAGTGAGACTAAAAGTTGCTTGTATCACAGAGATAATCATTAGGCCACATAGGGGATAGTATCAATTGGCCTTAAGTGATATCTTTGAGTTTTAGTTTATGGTTATTTCTATGGTCATTGCTTAAAATCTACTTGTATATTGGAAGACTATGTAGGCCACACAAGTAGAGAGAATGGATGAATAGAATTGATATCTCTAAGACATATCATATGGCTATTTCTTTGAAATACTCATCCATAATGAAATACAACGTTTAGAGCATGACCACTAGTTTTAAAAAAAAAAACTAGCCACAAGGCTCCGTACAAACACAAGTATGACACAGATCAAATGGTTTACCATTTTTGGAACTCATTGTAGTTTTATATATTAAATGATTCTTAAGAATGCATCTTGGTTATCAATGTTGGAGCTCAATCTTGTCAGTGTGAGGGAGATGTGCAATTCCTTCCGTACTCAACAAAATAATATTTCAATGTACGTTATACATAAATATTTTAATGTTCATCTTAAATACAATATTTGTAAATCAACTATATATATAATGAGAGGATGAAGGAATGGTGATTAAATGCTTCATAAAATCTTTCACTGATCCAGCTCATAGTTGGCTAAGTTGCATTCAAGATGTTAATGAGTAGTCAGAAGTAGATAATATATGTCATTTATTCAATTTCTTGTAGATAATTCTATAAATGGACAATTAAAAATTATAATATAAAATAATTTTTCAAGTTATTTTATTACAATTTGAATTAAAACTTGTAAAATATTATATAGGGAGAAGTAGGAATTATAATGTAAGAACCCTTTTCAATTAATTTTATTAAAGTTTAAATTAAAT
>ML800293.1:200504-210611 GCA_009831015.1 Picea engelmannii
ATGGAAGAGATAAGGTGGTTGGGGAATTGATGGGGGGATAAGGTTGTTGGGGAATTAATGAGAGGGGGGCTTGAGAGAGGAGTATAAGAAAGGAGGGGAGGACTTGGAAGGAGGAGGATTTTTTTATTTTGGTTTGAGAATTTTTGAAAGATGGAGGAGGAGAAAATTGGAAGAATTGTTTTTGGGAGGCTCTCACAGGGCACTGGTGTTGCTAGGAATTTTGGGCTCGTGGCCCAGGAAACCGTAAGGATTCCTGGAGCTAGGGAGCCATAGAGGCTATTCCTAGTTGGATGAGAGGCTAATATTCAGTCTAGGCAAGAACAAGAATATGATCAAACGAAAAAGGGGCTAGATAACCAACCTGAAGGTGGAGGTATGTATTATAACATTATTTTCATTATACTACTGATATTATTATGATGTTATCATTAATATGCTTCTATGTTGTTGTTATTATGCTATTGTTGTTGTTTTGATTATGTCGTTATCATCAATATGTTGTTGTTATTTATTTCTGGTATAAGAAAAAAAAATGAAAGAAATTTTAAACTAAATTCAGTAGACGATTTTAGAAAACTTTTATTTATTTTGAGTCCTGAAAAAATAACCAGGCTCTACAAATTACATCATTCAAAAGGACTGCAGAGTTCAATTCGACTTGCAAGGTTGAAATTCATGTTGTAATGGTTGTCGAAGGAACTGAGATATTTCAATGAATAAATTACCAAGATTGTTTTTGACCTTGATATCAATGACCCAAATTAATCCTTGATAGATTTAAAAACTTCTAATGTTTTCAAAGTTTGGCAAGGTTACCAGATTGATGACTGATATTTATTTTCGACGGTTGGGAAAATGAGATAGAACAATGGTCTAGGTTCATTTCCGCTCATTGGGATTTTGGAGAAATTCAATGGTCAAGATCATTTTGAACGAAATATCAATAACCAATATTTTTCGGGGATTGGGTCAAAATTTCTAAGTGTTGAAGTTCATCAACAAAATTTGCTAATGGATGATGGTCAGATTGGTGAGTTTGGTGAAGAGGTTGGTTCGGCCAAAGGAAATATCTGACCGATGATGGCTGATGGTTGGGATTAGTATAATTTGGAAAATGTTTCATGCATCCAAAGGAAATCGTCGGCAGCTAATGACCGATGATCGAGGGTTGGAAGAATTAGTGCGATGTTCAATTATTCTAAGAGAAATATCTTATGTATGATCAAGAAAAGAGGAGGATGACATTTCATGCAACATCAACATCCATGTGTCATTCCATGTCAGCCAATTTGACATGTCAGGATGATGTGTCATGCCACATCAACATAGTTTCCATGTCAATGAAGAGGTGGTTTATCACTGATGGTCTCGGTTCGATCAGATTCATGAGAGATATTTGGTTTGCACAAAGAAACGACTGATCATTGATGGTTGATGGTCATGGTTCAGGGTGATTCATGAGCATGTTTGGTTTTCCCAAATAAATACTTGATAGTCGATCACTGATGTTACTAAGGGGGGGGGGTGAATCAATAATAGAGAAATTTAATCATTTTTAACCATAAAATGAAAGTGTGATATCAATGTAGAATTATCATCCAATAGTTTCAGAGTAAATAAACATTGAAAAAATGAGAAATCATACACATACACAGTACACTCGTGTTTTAATGTGGAAATCCAAAGAGGGAGAAAACCATGGAATGATTTTTCTTATATGTCTTTAAGAATGACATTCATTGGAAGCACCAACTTCCTTTGTTTTCTAGCTACAACTAGAAGGAGGCTCCAACCTCCTAGTTTCTCAAGCTACAACCTAAGGGAAGCTCTAACTCCCCAATTATCTAGCTACAACCAGAAGGAGGATATAACCCCTTATGTTCTCTGGATACAACCAGCAGGTGGCTACAACCACCTATTCTTTTCCTGTCCAAACTCCCTGTCGTATAAGTAGCATGATGGAACCATTGTCACACCATCACTGTGAGATATATTGTTTTAAAACCTGTACCAATGAACCTTCACCAAACAACCTGTAACAATCTTGACGTAGACACCCTGCCCTCAGGCCGAGACCCGCTTAGGATCTTCACTAAAACCACGCCAAGGGTTAATTAAACCCTTTGTTTAAGCCAAAAAGGACTTCGGGTTTCGGGAGTTAGAGAGTCTCGATGTATTTCCATAACTCTCGGTAAATGCCGAAATGAAACATGTCAACAAAGGTTGACTTCTCCAACGCGACGAGCACAAGCCACTTGTTACCCACAAGTTTTGGCTTTCGGGACTTTAAGCGAACAAACAACAGTCGTTCCTCTTACCTTATGATTCCCTGAACTCCGAAATGCCGAAATGGACTCAATATCCCAAGGAATGCGAGATCGATGGCCTTTCGGGATTTTCGCCGAAGCTTGACCCCTCCTTTTACTTTCGTCGCACGTACCCTCTAACTGAGAATTGGGACCCACCTTTTTGGTGTTTCCCTCTTCGCGATTTTGGGAGTTGCGTTGACCATGCAACTCTACCTCTTGAGTCCTGAAACCCCGAAACCTGATTGGTGCCAACGACTATTGCCCCTCGACTTTTCGGAAATTTTTTCCTTTCCCTCTTCGGGATTTCGTGAACCAGGAGTTTGAAACTCTTGATTCCAAATTCAATGCCTCCTCTACTTCCCAAACTCCAGAAAAATGAAAATCCAAAATCCCACGCCAAAGGAAGACCACATTTCGTGACTTCAGGATTTTCATTGCAAAGGGTCCCGGTTCCTTGTCATCGGAATTTCTGGTATGTCGAACCCTGAATTACTGAAATTACAAAATTCCACACTTGATAATCCCTTTCATGATCCGGGAATTTACATGACCAAGGATTTTGTCCTACACTCCAATCTTACGAATCCCAAATCCCCGAAATGATCTGACGGCTCAAACAAACCATGATCAATGGTCCATGTTGATTCTTGATGTCAGGGTGGCAGATTCATCCAACTCCTAACCACCTTATAGCTCCTTTGGATCCTACGATCCTCACTACTTCGCGAGTTATCCACGGAGAATTCTGACCACCAGATGCACTCTTCAATGACCCCTATCCAAACAACTCGGTGTTCTCCCTCCTGAACTTAACTTCTACGAGATAATTTCAATCTCCATCTCCCTTTGAGAACTTCAAAGGTGTTATCCTTCCTGAGCTTTCATTGGTAACTCAAGCTTCCCAAAAGGATCCCAGCTCGCACTCCTTATGGAAACCCTTCAAATAACCTCTGGTTATTTGAGTCTCTGACCCTGTGCACTCTTTGCAATAGTGGTCCTTCAACCTTCCTTCTGAATTTATAAAATCCAAGGCTTCAACTAGCCTACGCACACCTTGCACCGCTCTGGGCTACACCTGCAGTTCTGCTGGTATGAGAACAATGATATCTCTCTTGAGCTTTCTAAGATAAAACTCAGACCCTCATCAACGCACACCTTGCTGACATTCACTGCACTCCTTGCAGGAATTCTTAGGAAGGGAAACAATTGAAACTCATTCTTCTCCTCTCTCAGACTTCATACATTCAACATGAAATCATACACACAACACAACATTGAAACAAATGCATAACATAGAAACAAATCAACTGTAAACATACCATTCACAAATATAAATAGTAAGCATCATAACACCATGAAAATTGAGTCAAAGCTTCATATATTAACTCAAGTGCTCCTGTACATGGGTTCTTCTCTACAACTCTCTGCTTTATCTCTACAACTTATGAATTCTGAATGATCATCCAAAAGTTACAACGATACAAGGGTGAGGGTGTCTATATCTATTTTCCCTCCTATGCTTCTAAACTGTCTAATCTATTAAATTAAATCTACCTACTTGCATTCATTATGCATAAATGCCTCTACATTAGATAGATGAGAGAAATGCTCAAGATCTATTTACAATATCTAGACATAAATGTAAGTACGCTTCCCTTAGCTATTACATTAATGTCCATTCATTGATCTCAAAACACTTCAAAATGTGCACTGGTGCTTTTCCAGCTGTCTCCCGCTTTCACGTTTATTGCTTGGCTGGATGCTTACGATACTCCTGCATCATACTCCCTCGCTTGAAAATTTTCATGAACTCCTATTCATGAGCTCTTGCACGGTCTATCCATGCCTATGAATTGTTGCTTCATCCTCCCAACTGGCATCTTCAACTAGATGTCCCTTCCGTTTGACCAAGTATTCAAAATACTCTTTTCTCCTGGTCTTTTTGCTAACCCTTTTGTCAATTATGCTTTCCATCTGTGGCTCTACAACTACATGCATTTTCTTTTTCCATTGAACCTCTTTCTGTTCCTCCTCTGCTCTTGCTTCTTCAGCTCTGTAAGGGTACAAATCTGCAACATTGAATATCGGTGAGATTTTGACCCCATCGGGTAATTCAATCTTATATGCGTTTGCCCCAAATTTCCTTATGACCTTGCATGGTCCAATATTTTTCATATTCAGCTTATTATACGTTCCCCTTGGGAACCTTTCCTTCCTCAGATGCACAAGAATCAGATCACCAACTTCAAATTGAATTTCTTGCCTATGTTGATCTAATCTCCATTTGTATTCTTGACTTGAACTCTGCAATCGCTCCTTAATCCAGCTGTGAAGCTCCTTCATTCCTTCT
Organism: Picea engelmannii; assembly: GCA_009831015.1. Taxonomy (NCBI): domain Eukaryota; kingdom Viridiplantae; phylum Streptophyta; class Pinopsida; order Pinales; family Pinaceae; genus Picea; species Picea engelmannii. Next base: position 205,164 of record ML800293.1, read on the forward strand.
GCAAAGTCCTCTACACTAGCACTCCTGAATTCATTCTGTTCTGAATTCTTCAATTCAGAAACTCCCCTTGGCTGCATTCCATATACAATCTAGAATGGACTCTGCCCTGTGCTTCTATTGAGTGAATCATTGTAAGTGAATTCCTCCTTTGGTAGAATGTGATCCCATTGACTGTGGTGTTCAGTCACTAAGCTTATTTAACAAATCTCCCAAGCTCCTGTTCATGACTTCTGTCTATCCATCCGTCTGAGGATGATATGTTGAACTAAAAGACAAACTTGTCCCCAACTTCTTCCATAAGGTCCTCCAGAAATTCCCTAGGAACTTGGTATCTCGATCAGACACGATACTCTTTGGAAAGCCGTGAAGTCCGACGACTTCCTTGAAAAACAGGTTCGCAATATGAGTTGCCTCACTCATTTTCTAGCATGGTATGAAATGTGCCATTTTTGAAAATCTGTCGACTACCACAAAGATCGAATCATATCCTCTCTATGTCCTTGGCTGTCCCAATATGAAATCCATGCTCACTGCATCCCACGACCTTTCAGGTATGGGTAATGGTTGGTATAACCCTGTGTTCTACCTTTTTCCTTTTGTGTGCTGACAAATTCTGCACCTGTCCACAAATTTCTTGACATCTGTCCTCATCCCTGGCCAAACATATGAGCCATTCAATTTTGAGAACGTCTTGTCATGAACGAAATGTCCGACCAATTATCCATTGTGTTTTTCCTTCAACAAATTCTCCCTCATGGAGCATTTCAGAATACATAACTGATTTCCCCTGAACAATAATCCATCCTGGATCATGTATTAAGTCCATTGACTTCTGTCCCTAATAATTGGATTCTCAGATGCCTCATATGCCTCTTTAAAATCTGGTTCATCCTTTTACATTTCTTTGAGGTTATCAAAACCCAAAGTCTTGACTATGAATTCCTGCATAAGCAAACATTTCCTGCTCAAAACATCATCAACTTTGTTAGCAGTTCCAGAAACATGCTTAATCACAAAAGTAAAATTTTGCATGTATTGAACCCATTTAGCATGTTTTTGGTTCAATTTCTCTTGTCGAGTCACGAATTGAAAAGTGTGATTATCATTGTACAAAACAAACTTCTTGGGAATCAAATAGTGTCTCCATTTCTTCAGTGCTTGTATGACCGCATAGAATTCTTTGTCATATGTGGAGTACTTAACCTTCGCTTCATTCAGTTTTTTGATGAAATATGCGATCGACCTGTCGTCTTGGCACAAGACTACTCCAATTGCAAATCCACTCGTTTCACACCTGACCTGGAATGTCTTGATGAAATCTGGCAAAACCAGAATTGGTTGCTCAGTGATCTTCTTCTTCAGCAGATTGAAGCTCTTCTCTACTTCCTCTATCCAGTGAAAAGATTTATGTCTTTTCTTCATCGTATCCATCATTGGTGCGCTAATTCCACTGAAGTTTCAGATGAATTTCCTATAGAAGCTAGCCAAACCATGGAAGCTTCGAACTTCAAACACACCCTTTAGCGATGGCCAATTCTTAATCGCCTCTATATATTCCGGATCCATTTGCAATTCATTTGCAGAGACAACAAAACCCAAATAAATGAGTTCTATTCTCATGAATGACGAATTCTTCACATTGATCAACAATTTCTCTTGCTGTAATCTCCTCATTACTGCAGTTAAATGCTCCAAGTGTTTTGCTTCTGTCCTACTGAAAATCAATATATCATCAAGATATACAATGACAAATTTCCCAATGAAATCCTTCAGGACTTCGTTCATCAACCTCATGAAAGTACTAGGTGCATTCGTTAAGACAAATGGCATGAGAATACATTCATACAACCCCTCATTCGTTTTGAATGTTGTCTTCCATTCATCACCTTCTCTCATCCGAATTTGATGATACCCGCTTTTCAAATCAATATTTGAAAAAAACTTTGCTCCACTCAAGCAATCCATCAAGTCATCCATCCTTGGCAATGGAAATCTATATCTGATGGTAATCTTATTGATCGCCCTGGAGTTTGTACACATTCTCCAGCCTCCATCTTTCTTTGGGCTGAGCATTGTCGAAACAATGCATGGACTCAAGATTTCTCGAATCAATCCTTTGTCCACTAAGTTTTGGACCTACCTCTTAACTTCTTCATTTTCCTGCGGTGTCAACCAATATGCTACTTTGTTCGACAAATTGGCTCCAGCTATAAGATCGATATGATGATTTATAATCCTGATAGGTGGCAAAGAACAAGGTAGTTCATCCACTACTATATCAACAAACTCTCCCAACAACTCCTGGATTTCTTTTGGTAAATCATCTATCCTTGTACTGGTCAAAACAATTTTGGGCTTCCTGACCACAATAAACTGTGTGTCTTCATTCTTCTTAACCTCATCAAGAAGTTCCTTCCCACTCATGAGAAGTACAATGTTTCTCATTTCTGTTTTCACCTCTTTATCCTTGATTGGCAGCAACATGTGAGTCCTACCATTTTTCTCCAGGGTGTACGTGTTCTTTCTCCCATCATGAACTACATTTCTGTCATATTTCTATGGTCTACCCAGCAATATATGACAAACATCCATGGGAATGACATCACATAATATTTCATATTTATATCCTCCTATTTTAAATTCAACCAAGCACTGTTTAGTGACATTTACCTGATGTCCTTTTTGTATCCATGAAACCATGTATGGGCTTGGATGTACAACAGTCTTTAGATCTAGCTTTTCTACCATCTCTGTAGATACAAGCTTGTCTGTGCTACCACTGTCCACTATGACCTTGCATACCCTGTCTTTAGTTTTGCAAGCAGTCTGAAATAGACTGTTTCTTTAGGCTGGGTTCTCTGCCTCCTTCTCCATCTTCAAGAGAACTTTCCTCATCATCAAAGATCTTCCACCCTCAATGTCTTTTGCCTCAACATTCCATCCTTGAGCTTCGACAATGTGAGTTTCACCACCATATTTCTTCTTATCTGGACACTCATAGGATTTATGTCCGATTTTTCCACAGACGAAGTATTTCACTTCACCTCCTCTACCTGTTCCTCTTCCTCTGGCTCGAGGAAAAGTATTTCTATCAGTATACTGCGTTCCCTGTGAGATTCCTCCTCTCTCAGGTTGAGTTTGAGGTTTCTTTCCCTCTTCTTTAGGTCTCTGAGTTCTGTCTTGGGAAATTGTTTTGCCTCTGGCTTGACTTCTACCTCAGCCTCTTTGACCTTGCTTTCAGATCAACTTTTCTTTAGCTTTCAGAGCTATCTGATAATCATCTTCCACATTTCGAATGGTCATCATGCTCATATCATATTGAATGTCATATCGCAGACCATTCATGTGCTTGGCAACTTTTTCATCATCACTTTCTCGATGACCTGCTCTGATGTTTATCCTATAGAATTCTTCAGTGTATTCCTTCACTGACATCAGCTTCTGTCTCAAATTTTGCATCCTATGAAACAAAGTGATTTGATAATCCTTGGGTATAAATTTGGCTTTCATCTTTGCAACCATTCTATCCCAGCTTTTGATTTTCTGCTTGCCCTTGCAGTGTTTGTCAGCCTACAGTTCATCCCACCATAGTGCTGCATGCCCTTTAAGTCTATTAACAACATGTTTGACTTTATTATCTTCCTCGACATCCTCATAGTCGAAGTATTTGTCTAGATCTCTAATCCAGTCTAGAAGTTCTTCAACATCCAAGATGCCTTTGTACACTGGAATGTCCATTTTTTCTCTGGAACCTATCCTTGCAACAACCCTGAATAGGCGTTCATATGCAACTTCTTCTCCTTCATTTCCAGCTTCATTTTCACTTTCTACCTCGTTGATATCCCCAACATCGACTGTGCGCCTCTGTGCTATCTCCATAGCATCAAGTCTGGAATGTAACTCACGCATTTCTCTTTCCACTGTTGGATCAGGCATTGACCTATATCTTCTTCTCGACGACATGGCTGGAAAATTTTCTCTTTTCTCTCTGCTATAGAAAGAAAAGAATTTGTTCTATGCTATGATACCACTTGACGCAGAACCCCTACCCTCAGGCCGAGATCCGCTCAGGATATTCACTAAAACCACAACAAGGGTTAATTAAACCCCTTGTTTAAGCCACAAAGGACTTCAGGTTTCAGAAGTTGGAGAGTCTCGATGTATTTCCACAGCTCTCGGTAAATGCCGAAATGCAACACGTCAATGAAGGTTGACTTCTCCAATGCGACGAGCACTTGCCACTTGTTACCCACTAGTTTTGGCTTTCGAGACTTTGAGCGAACAACCAATAGTCATTCCTCTTCCCTTATGATTCCCCAAACTATGAATTGCTAAAATGACGAAATGGGCTCAACATCCCAAGGAATGTGAGATCGATGGCCTTTCGATATTTTCACCGAAGCTTGACCCCTCCTTTTACTTTCGTTGCACATACCCTTTGACTGAGACTTGGGACCCACCTTTTTAGCATTTCCCTCTTCATGATTTCGGGAGTTGCATTGACCATGCAACTCTACCTCTTGAGTCCCGAAACCCCGAAACCTGATTGGTGCCAACGAATACTGCCCCTCGAATTTTTGGGATTTTTTTCCTTTCCCTCTTCGAGATTTCGCAAACCGGGAGTTTGAAAATCTCGATTCCAAAGTCATTGCCTCCTCTACTTCCAGAACTCTGGAAAACTGAAATGATGAAATCCCACGCCAAAGGCACACCGTGTTTCATGACTTTGGGATTTTCAATACAAAGGGTCCTGGTTCCTTGTCATCGGAATTTCTGATATGCCAAACCCTGAATTATCGAAATTCTGAAATTCCACACTTGATAATCCCTTTTGTGATCCAAGAATTTGCGTGACCAAGGATTTTGGCCTGCACTCCAAGCTCACGTATCCCGAATCCCCAAAATAATCTGAAATCTCAAACAGACCATGATCAACGATCCATGTTCATTCTTGATGTCAGGGTGGCAGATTCATCCAACTCCTAACCACCTTACATCTCCTCTGTATCCAATGATCCTTGCAACTTCGTGAGTTCTCCACGGAGAATTCTGACCACCAGATGCACTCGTCAATGACCCCTGTCCAAACAACTCGGTGTTCTCCCTCATGAACTTAACTTCTACGAGACAATTTCAATCTCCATTGTTATCACTGAAATTTTGTCCGCACAGGGCGATAAGAACTCCGCATCATCAGCACAGAAAAACAGTCATTCATGGCACAAGGATTAATTCCACAGCACAGCAAAAGGGTCAAAACTATGCAAAATGGCCAAAAAATTAAAAAGCGCTATGCACCCACTGGGCGCGCACGCGCGCGCAACATCTTCGTATCTGGAGCGCATATGCGCGGCTGTGGGGTGCAAAACCCGCGCGCCTGCCAAACGGCGCATTTATGAAGCTGGTCGGCCTCCCAACCACTAATGGATCGGCTCCCAAGTCGATTTG
>ML800293.1:225602-243881 GCA_009831015.1 Picea engelmannii
TTGGAACATGTACATAAGCATCACAACCAAACACTCTAAGATGTTGAAGAGAGGGTTTCTTTCCAGACCATACCTCGTGTGGAGTTTTATCATCCAACGCTAATGAAGGTGATCGATTGACTAGGTAACATGTTGTACCCACTGCCTCTACCCAGAATTCTTGTCCAAACCCGACACCGCTGAGCATGCTTCTTGCTTTTTCCATCAGTGTCCTGTTCATCCTTTCTGCAACTCCATTCTGCTGAGGAGTGTATGGAGTAGTCTTCTGCCTTTCTATACCACACTTCTTACAGAATTCTTCAAATTCATTTCCGCAGAATTCTCCACCATTATCTGTTCTCAATACCTTTATTTTCTTCTCTGTCTGATTTTCTACCAGAGTCTTAAACTCTTTAAATTTATCAAATACCTGAGATTTCTTTCTAAGAAAATAAATCCACGTGTTCCTTGAAAAATCATCTATGAATGAAACATAATACACATATTTACCTAGGGATGGAACAGGTACAGGTCCAAACACATCACTGTGTATCAACTCTAAGATCCCCTATGCTCTTGTAGCACCATATGGGAATCTTACTCGATTTTGTTTACCATATATGCAATTTTCACAGAAATCAAAATCCAGAGTGCAATTAGACATACCTTCAACCATACCTTTATCGTGTAGTGTTCGAAGGCCCTTTTCTCCAATATGCCCCAGTCTTTGATGCCACAACATGGTCTTCTTTTCTGGGATAGTATTGGTCGTTTCTCCTTCATTTTTCTGCTCAAGGACAACAAAACTGTTACACCCATTAGTATAAGTTCTTCCCAACAACTTGTACAAAGTTCCACAATGAACTCCCCTCATCAACACCATTGCTCCTCGTACCATCTTGCAAGTGTTATTTTCAAATACATTTTTCACTACTGCATCACCCAACTTGCTTATAGATATTAGGCTCCTGTCTAGTTTTGGAATGTGTAGAACCCTAAGGAGAGTTCTAATCCTTCCATTGTTTAGCAACAACTTAACCCTTCCACATCCCAAGATTTTTGCTGTCGGGTCATCTCCTAGGAATACATCACCACCATCATATTTTTCATATTCAGAGAACCATTCCCTATGAGGATTCATATGGTATGACACACCTGAGTCGATCAACCATACATCATGGTCTTCATGTGTACTTATAGATTCTAGGTAAACATCACCTCCTTCTTTAGTGGAGGTTTTCACCTCTGTGGAAGAGGTAATATCATATCCCTTTGGTTTTTTAACCTTCTTAAACTTGCAATCTTTCTTATAATGCCCTGTTTTACCACACTTCCAACATTTCCTCAAAGATTTTCTTGGAGACTTAGATCTACCTATAGATTTAGATCTCCATCCCAAAGGCTCACCAGGGTTCCTGTCATAGGTACACCCTATTACAAATAAAGTATCTGTGTTGTGACCATCCATTCTTTTTCACCTCATCTCTTCAGATAACAAGGATGCAACTACATCCTCATACTTCAATGTAGATTGAGTGGTACTACCTATTGCTACAACCAGATTATCCCAAGAGTCTGGCAAAGAATATAACAAAGTAATACAATTATCTTCTTCTGCAATCGTAATATTAACAGATCCAAGTTGACTTACCAGAGTATTAAAGGCATTTAGATGTTCTGTCACAGAATCTCCATCTTCCATCCTAAGATGATAGATCTTCTTTCGAAGAAACAACTTGTTTACCAGGGACTTTGATTGATACAAATTCCCTAACTTATCCCATAGTTCCTTGGCTGTAGTTTCTCTTGAGACATTCAACAACACTGAATCTACCAGGTAGAGTCGAATAGTACTCCTTGCTCTTCTATCCAACTTGTCCCAATCTTCCTTCGACATACCAGTAGCTGGTGTACTAGTAGTTTGTGTACTAGTAGGTTGTGTACCAATAGCCTATGTGCTAGTATATGGTGTACTAGTAGGTTGTGTACCAGGATCCACAACGATCCATTGTTCTTTGTCTACAAGAAGGTCCTCCATCTTGAGCTTTCATAGCTCAATGTTTTTACCGTTGAACTTCTCTATCTTGATTCTAGATGATCTCGCCATTCCTCTTTCTTTACTTGAATCTCCATTGCAAAAGCTCCCACTAAACCCAGGTTTATCAGAGACCCAAGATAAACTTGATCTATCAAGACTGAGCCAAACCATCAACAACAAAGGCATCCCTCTGAAGCCAAAAATAATCTCTGATACCACATGTAAGTTTTAAACCGCGAATTAAAGAAATGCATATATATTCTTAAGCAAGACAAAAATTAATCAATGGCTCATACACAGAGTACATAGAGATTTTATACCGGAAACCCTCAACCGGGAAAACCTTTCTTATATTCATTATATCGAATTTCACCATTCACCATACAATATATACAATGTTTTTAGGTATTTCATAGATACCAAAACCCTAATCCCTTAATCTGGGATTAATTTACAAAATCGCTAAAAATAGCAAAAACCGCCCAAAATTGTTTTTGGGGCGCTGCCCCAGGCTACCGCTCGTTGCCTAACGCTGCACGTAACTAGGGGGGGCATACCTACCCCCCCCGGGACCCCACTAGGAAAGCACCCGATGCACACGACACAAACAAAGAACTAGTGCGAGGGATCGTTAGACGCAGTTGTCGAACCTGACGCCCCCCCACACACACATGCAAAGAATATAACACATACCCAACAACAAGTGCCTCCAACCATGTACCAAGTATGTACCAAACACGCATCAAATAGTCATAAACTATTACTCATCAATATGTACCAACATCATCAACTATACACCTCATGTATGTGCCAACTCATCAACTACTTGTCTCAACCATGTACCTCAACCAAAATACATCATCAATTTCATCATCCAAATCTGATTTTTAACTCTATAATAGACCTAGTGTATATGATCACATACCTGCAAACCTTCCTTAAATTTAACAACAAGAGACTAGCGTTTTCATCAAACTTTACTTTAGTCTCACATGACTAATTTTAGATTAGTCAATAACCCTAACTTGAAAAAATCATAACTATGTACTTGTAATGAATAAAGATCTGAAAATAGTACATAATGTTCTTCAGTCTCTTTTATGCAATTTATCCATGTTTCACTGCTTAGAACCTCTCAGAAAAGGAGTTATAGAAAAAAAGGCATACCTTGTTGAATTCTGGCTTATTCTAGAGAGAAAACTTGTAGAGCATTCCCCAAGCATAATATTTTTTGTATGGATCTGAAAATGGTAGACAAAATACTACAAATTTTACTCTAACCAATACACTCGGTCTTACTAAATTGGGATATTTTATACAAAATTTATGAATTTTTTATCTGAAACGCTTGTTTTAGAATAGTTTCAGGATTAGCCACAAACCCTATTTTCCACGGAGTGTAACTCCAAAAATACAACGGCCCACAAGATGAAATTTTTATCACAACTCTTTGGATATGTTTACTAAACGACCTCTAGATTGTGTGGTATAAATCATTCTAGAAATGTTTTTTATTGTGAAAATGGTGAGATGACCTGTAAATAACATACCCTAGAAAGCATCATCAAAAGAATTTATCCTCCCTTGAATTTCAGCCTTCTTTACTTCACCTTCCCTCTCAAATTCTCCTTAGATATCCTTTCGTTACCTCAGTCACTTATAGATATTCAATATGCTCAAGTATAATTAAATGAGATACCCTTACCTCTTATTTATACTTTTATGTAGCTTCCTCAAGGGGTTACCTTCTAACCATCTTAAACCACTTTCCTTATTTTAGGGCTAACCCACTTCTAACCACTTCTCCACTTAGTAATTTCTCCATTAACTTTATTATTTAAATAATTTATTTTGTATCAACTTTGACTTATAGTACACTCATCACTTCAATTTATTATTTAAATAATTTCTTCTTTGCAACCACTTTGACTACTTTGACCTTTTGGGGATTCTAGATGACTCATGAGGGTTCTCCAACTTCACATGGCCATAACTCTCTAACCGTGAGGAGTTATGTGACATTCCACATACCACCGAAAATGGAATGACATGTAATATCCATCTAGAATAGTCTTACCTTAAAATATATTAAATCTCTTACCATTATACATCAAAGAAACTTGGGTCCATTACCCAAACCTTTGTGCTACCAGAATTTTCTACCGAACTTTCTTCAAGGGTTGACATCAATGAAAACCAACCCAAATAATCAACACAGATTGCTTTGAATTGGTGATCGATGGTGGAAACTCATCTACGGGCCTATTGAAGGTGTAGTGGATCAACGATTGAGATTTATTCTGATTTGAGATCTACAACTCATATTAAAAGACTGTTAAAGAATAAACACAATCAATTTTATATGAAATTTTGTGATTTTTGAAGGTCATTAACTTGTAGAGAAGTTTTGAGGGACTAAACAACATTTTCTGGCATTAAAACTCCATGAGAGTAGAGTGTCTCTGCAACTTAAATAAAATAACTTAGAGAGATATTTCCAATGAGATACTCTTGGTGCAAAACATAGATCATATGAGAAAATCACAGCTGAAACAATTAAGGTAAAATTTCAACACTAGTTTACTTCCAGAGGGCATAACTCCTTGCTCAGAAGTCCGTTTGAGGCACAGGAGCAATTTATGAAACAAATATGAATTGTATAAGACAACCATGGAGACACATTTGGAATATGGGTATGTAAAAGTGTGCAGGGAGAGAAGGAAGACAATTGTAACATACATGGATAAAATAAGAAAAAATGTCTAAATTTATTCGGACCATAACTCTCAGCTCAACGCTCAAATTTGAGAAAAAAAATAGTCACTGGAAAGGTATTGAGAAGGAGAATACATATATCCACCCATAATTTTTATTTGGTTACCAAAATTTTCTAAAAATTTAATAAATCAATTATGCAACAGTAAGTGAGTGGAAATTGAAACTTGTGTATATTGTAACTTTTCACTCTGAACTCAGAAAGAGGCATGAGTACAACCATTGGAGATATTTTTCGGCGAAGAATGTTTTTAATGAATGATATTTTGAATTGGTGAATTATGTTATTCATAAATTGATGTGAATACTAACTTGTATTCTAATTAATGGAATGTTTTATAGTGTGCATGTGTTGACAATAATCATTACATGCACATTTATTGCAAAATTAGAGGTACAATAAAGACGACTTTAGTTCCTATATGATAACTATAGAAATGGAGGATGAACAAGGGTCTTACATCCATGAATACGATATCACATGTATGCATGTTAGCATGGTAAATATTGAGACAGATTCTAATAGAAGAAGGGATAAGTAGGAGCATGTAAATATGATAAGTCTGGAAAGAGAAGTGAAAATCTATAGGAACGATAATGAAAATATCATGAAAGATCAGGAGGATATACTAAAAAGATTGAATATGCTACAGAAGAAAGGCAATAAATATTCTGGCATAAGACAAGTACCTAGTGCAAGCCAAGTAGAAGTATCTAGATCTCATGATAGGAGGGATGATCACGGAGGATCTATATGTTCAAGGAGTGATAGCAAGAATCAACATCATCAATCCCCAAGGAACTCGACTAGGAGAAAATATACATGTTCAAGGTCACAAAGAAACTCAAGTGTGTCTCCTGTTAATCATCATAGGAGGAGACATGGGTCAGATAGCTTGCAAGGGGAGTTGAGGAAGATCAAGCCACCATCCTTTGATGGCGAGAAAAAGAAAGGAGAAGATACATAAGCATGGTTACTAAGAATGAGGAAACATTTACAATTTCATTATTACTCCTCAAATGTAGAATCTTGAATTGTATCCTACCACCTTCAAGAAAAGGCATCTATATGATTAGATTGACTAAAGTAGGTTAAACACCTTGATGAGAAGAGAATTTATTGGAAGCAGGTCAAGAGATATTTCCAACAACAATACTTGTCAGATTAATATTATGACAAGAAGATGCAAGAGTTCTTTGAACACAAACTTGGGAACATGACCATGGATGAATATGGGAGGAAATTATTGGAACTTCTTAGGTATGTGAGCTTCATCCAGGATGAGAAGGTCAAAATTCATAGGTTCCTGAGTGGACTGCCATCCTTCTACAAGGATAAAATTCAATTTTATGAGCCCATGAATTTATAATAATCCATAAGGAAATACAAGTATTTGTATAAGAAGAATAGAGGAAGGACATCTTTACAAAAGGATTGGGATAACAAGAATAAAGGAAATATGGATCAGTGGAAGCAATGATTCAATCCACCTTTCATAAGGAATATATATCAAGCATATCAACAAGGAAAACCATCTCAAGGTGGTAAAAAAATGACATATTCCTTGGGAAAGAGGCCAAGACAACAACCCATAAAATTTTGGGGAGGTGAAGGACATCACATGTATAAACATTGTCCTCATCGGGGAGATAAAATGAAGAATATGCATAGCATCAAGCAAGAGGATATAGTAGAGGACATGGGTAGAAGCATACCAAGGATTGAGTAGACCATCAATCCCACATGATTGAAGTTTAAGGTAAGATTGATAATCATCCCATATATATTTTGAATGATTATGGATCTAGTCATAGTTATATAGATCCAAATCTAGTTGAAATATTTCAATTGAAGAAATGTAAGGATGAAAAGTATTGGTTATTTTTGTTAGCTATTGGAACCAAGAAAATAATTAATGAGATTCTTAATGATTCTCAGTAAACATGAATAGAATTAACACTAAGGAATATTTTAACATCATACCCTTTGGTTCTTATGACTGCTTGATTGGTATGGATTGGCTAGAAAATCATTCTGATATCTTAGATTGTTATAACAAGGTTTTTACATGTCTTTATAAGGAAGGGAATTCAAGGAAAGTGTAAGGTATTCAAAATCATATATATGTTTGAGAGATTTTAGCATTGCAACTGAAAATAATCTTTAGAAAAGGGTACCAAGTATATGCAACCCATATGGAAAAGCCAATCAAGGACAAAAAGCCAAGTCTTGAATATTATCTAGTCTTTAAAAAATATGAATATGTGTTTGGGGAGTTTCTAGGATTTCCACCAAAGAGGGATATATATTTCTCTATTGAATTAATGCATGGAGCTTCCCTCGTGTCCAAAAAATCCCTATAGAATGAGCACACTAGAGATAAAAGAATTGCAAATGAATCTAGAAGAGTTGTTGAAGAAAGGGTACATATGCCCAAGTTTTTCTCCTTGGGGTTCCTCGGTTCGTTTTGTCAAGAAAAAAGATGGAACACTAAGGTTATGTATTGAATTCAAATAACCAAACAAGGTTACATTCAAGAAAAAATATCCTTTTCCAAGGATTGATGATATTTTTTATCAATTGAAAGGAGCAAAGATATTTTCCAAGATTCAATTGAGGTCATACTATCATCAACTGAGAATCATAGAAGAAGATACTAGGAAAAAAAAACCTTTAGGACAAGGTATGGACACTATGAATTTGTAGTGGATTCTTTTGGGTTGAAAAATGCACCCACTAAATTTATATATCTGATGAATGGGGTATTCAGATATTTTATGGACAAGTTTTTTATCGTATTCCAAGATAGAGGAGGAGCATGAGAAACATTTGAAGATTGTGCTACAAGTGTTGATAAAACACCAATTGATGCCAAGTTGAGTAAATGAACTTTTTATCAAAAGCAAATCCATTATTTGGGTCACATTGTTTCAGAATATGGCATAGCAGTGGACCTAGAAAAAATTGAATCAATTGAGAGTTGGCCAACACCAACAAACATTTCAGAGGTTAGATCATTTATGGGTCTAGCTGGTTACTACAGGATATTCATTGGAGGATTATCCAAGATTGCACACCCGATAACATCTTTGCAAAAGAAAGGAGTAAAGTTTGAATGGAGTTCTAAGTGTGAAGAAAATTTCTAGTGCTTAAAGGATTTGCTCAGTAGTGCACCTATTTTAAAGTTGCAGATCTATATGAGGATTTTTTTGTGTGCACATATGCATGTAATGAAGGGATCGATGGTGTCCTTACACAAAATGAACATGTAATTTCTTATGAATCCAAAAACTTGAAGGAGAATGAAATAAATTATGCCACACATGACTTAGATTTGGAATCCATAGTATATGCCTTAAGGATGTGGAGGCATTACATCATGGAAAGAAAATTTGAATTGAGGAAAGACCATAGTGGTTTGAAATACTTGTTTGAACAACCAACATTAAATGCTAGAAAAACTAGAAGGCTGGAATTTATTAGTGAATATGCCATTGACATCAAGAACATAAAAGGAAAAGAGAACAAGGTGGCCAATGCAATCAATAGAAGGGTGCATAAAATGCATGCTACAACCATTAGTATGTACATGATAGATTTAAAAGATAGAATTCTAGAGACTATAACAACAGACCAACATTATGTGAAAGTTAAAGAAAGCTTACAAAATATTAATGTACAACATAAATATAAGGATTACAAGCTAGAAGATCATGGAATCCTCTTATTCCGGAACAAAGTATATGGTCCCAATTCTCAAGAATTGAGAAATTTGGTTTTGAAGGAGATGCACAATGTGTCATATGCTAGACATCCAGGATGCCCAAAGTTGGAAACAAGATATTTTGGGACTTTTGAGATCTTAGAAAAGATAGGGCTAATTACATACATGCTAGCATTATTTGCATCCATGAGAATTCATAACATGCTCCATGTGTATTTATTAAAAAAGTATGTACCTGATCTTGATCATGTGATTGATTGGAATGTGATCTAGGTGGCAGATGAAGGAGATATACGAGTGGAACTAATGCTCATCTTGGACTAGAAATTCAAAGTGCTATAGAAAAAAGAGGTCGGTTTGGTAAAGGTTCAATGCACATGATATGGTCCTTAATACACTATGTGGGAGAATGAGGAAGCTATGTGGGAAGCATATATGCAAGTTTTTACAAATTTCGAAGAAAACTGAATGTACATTTGTACATAAGCGAATGAAGACTCCATTTTGGTGGCTGGAGTTCCTGGAGCCATAAATATGAGATTTCCTATCCGAAAAATGTGTGGGTTGATGGGAAAAGAGAGTTGGTGGTTGGAATTGTTGCATGAGTCATTAACATACATAATTATCAAGTATTCTGATGTAATATTTTTATACATATGCCAATGTTTAAATTTTGTGGGTATGTGCATTGAGGACAATGCAATTTGTAGGGGGATGGGAATGTAACACCCCCATTTTAAAACACCAAAAAAGAGATGTATATCGTAAATGTAGTATATGGTCGAGGGACAAGTGATGTAGTATGTAAATGATGTAAATTGAATATAATGAAGAAAATGTATCACCAACTGCAGATGGAAACAAAAATATATTTGGGGGCTTAGTTTCCATAAGAGAGGGAAGGGGTCCAAGGGGGAGAGTTTTCCCATGTTTATTAAACCCAAACCATTTCTTTTTAAATTATCCTTACCATAAACCTTCCATTATCTATTGAGTGTTCTAGATCCCAATCATTGAATCCATGTAAGAGGGTGGGTGTTAGAAGTCACATCCCATATTTATTGAGGGCACGAGGGTTGAGTACAATCATCTTGGGGAAGAGTGTAAGTCAAGAAAGAAAGAGAAAGAGGGGAAAGTTGTATGGGTATGAGACTAGAATTACACATTCACCTTTTTTCATGAGAGTTTCTTTTACATGAAGTTTTCTTGACAACAAAGGATTTCTGAGTGTTGAATCTTGAAGGTCGATGTTGTGGGCATGATTGGAGATATAATTTCATGGAGAAAGAGGTTGTGGGCCCGTGTGTAATGTTTTACTCAAAATTTTTGAAGGGAAGCACATGTTTTGCTGTTGTGTGAATTCATGTTGTAGCTGTAGAATTCCTGAGCTCCCAACATAGAGATTTTTTGTCCAACCTGTGTTGGAATCCTTGGAGGGGAGTTGAAAGGCCTAAGAGACTATGAGTAGTGAAGGCGGAATATATCTCTTGGGTTGTGCAATTTGTGGGTAAGAGAGATGATGGACTTGAATTAGTTGTGGGAATTTACTTTTGAGAGGGGGACATGACCACCGTCTCTTGTGGATTCATAGCCCCATCTCAAGGGTGACTTGCTGTTGAGAACTGGAACATCAAGTATATGGTTGGGAGAAACATCCATCCTCTACAATGGGTTTCATATTTCTTAAGATAAGTGTTCTTATTTGTTGTGTTTATTCATGTTAAATGCTTATATAGTTATTTTTCATTTTAGTCCGAGTTATCTTGGTTATTGCTACTTGCTGTGAGTAGAATGATGCACATGAATATCTATTTTTATGGTTGAATGATGATGTATATATTTATTTGTTGATGTACATGGTTAAACTAGTTGCATTCATTTTTTTAATTAGCATCCATACAATTGAATGATATTGAATTTGATGTTGTGTATTATTTCTGCATTTAGAATTGGTAGCACAAAATTTTATTGGGTCGTTTTAGCAGTAACATGATCTAGCTTGGGGATGGGTACGTTACAACCTTAGAAACAATATAATCATCACATGAAGTGATGAATATAATAATAAATAAGTAATATTTAAAAAACCAAGTTCATGAAGGACTACTCCATGGGCCATCTTTTTAAACTTTTTGTCCAATTATAACTTTTTGTGATTTTTTTCTTCATTTGGCTTAGTTTCTACAATAGAATGCTCCCCTCCTTGGATGGGGTGAAAAGGAGGCTAATGGCATCAAATATAGGGCCAAACACACACATTCCCAATATTCAAACAATCTCGACCATGCACCAACTAGTGTCTTTAGGAAGTTGCACACTAGATTGGTTGCATGCAAAGGATTTTCAGGATAATGGTGGTGAATGCAATATTTAATACTTTTTCATGGATGGTATGATCTCTTTAATTTCACCACACTATAGTATCTTCATGGTTTCAAATTTTATTAGTTTGAATGAGAATACAAAGTGGGTTGTCTAAGCCAATTCGAAGCTTCATGGCTCTAGATGGATGACTCAATTCACCATAATAATTACTCTTAGTGGGGTTTCCTCATCGATGTGGGTTTTTAGAATGATAAAGGCATGGAATTCACTCCCATGTTACAAATACTTTGTTTATAATGTTTTCAAACCTTTCCATCTATTCAAGTCTTTCGCTTCCCTCCTATTTAAACATGTTGTTCTAAGTTTTTCAATGCCATGCCCTTCTGAATCTCACGATACTAGTCCTAATCCCATAGGAAATCGGGTGCAACAATATTCCAAAAATTCTACAAATGAATTTTGGGAGAAAACCTCCTGTCACATCCAGGAGAAAATCAAAATCATTGAGGATGAACTTTATCTCAAGAGGAGCACCATTCATGACTAGGACATTGATGTAGAAATGGGTAATTGGATCCCTGATGGAGGAATATACAATGCTCAATATACACAATATTAGAATATTGTGGATCTCTACTGACATATTAAGATGATTATGAGGAGAATTTTGTAGGACAGAAATGAGGCATGCGAGGAAACCCTCTTGCAACTTGATGAACTTATGCTGCAAATTAGGGACATAAGCTCCAGGATCCCAACAACTACTCAACAAGCTCCTAATCATCCTCATGCCTCAATGACATGAGTAACCTTTGAGTGCAAATTGTAGTTCTCCAGATTAAATCTCTATCATGTTAAGGTTTTTGGTTTACTTCTCTCTATTCCATAGGCTCTATTTTTTTTGTAAGCAAACCGTTCTATTTGTATTAATCACAAGAAAGACAAATTATACAAAATCCAATACACTATTGCTCTTCCACTCGGGAAGCTAGAATAGAAACAATGATATAAACCATATTTCCATATAGTCTGAGATAAATTTTGAATTAAAACAAAACTAGTGATATAGTTTAACCAATTTAGATACCTAATTGGACTTATAAAATCACAATAATTCTTCCTATGGAATATATATAAGACAAGAAAAAGTATAATCATACTAAAATTTAGTCTAGAGAAGCACCACCTGCCCCCATAGGCTACTCATGAATCTGAGGCTTGGGGTTTCAAGTGATAGAACAACATCTCATTGTGCATGTGATAGAAGAATGGAGAAAATTTCTCTAAGTTGCAACATCACTTTGTCAAGTTGCAGAAGGATCTCCTCACATGCCTCGTCCCTATCCTACAAAATGTTTCCCATAAACATTTTGATATGGAAGTATAATTCTATAGTCTTTCGGTATTTTGTGTCTCACACCCTAATAAGTTGATGTCCATCGACATGTCAACTTATTAGATATCTTCAAAGAAAAAGAATGCATCGAAGAAAGAATAAGAGACTTCTACATCAACTTTGTTCTAGATGAGGAAGCACAGGTGAATATCATGACATAAAGAACTTGGGAAGCTATAGGGAGGCCTTCTATGACTCCCTCATTAGGAGGAATAGGGTTATTCAGAGGGAAACTGATAAACCTATGTGGAAGGCTGGCCCAGATACCTATGAATGCCAATGGAAATTCGACAAAAGCAGATTTTGAGATTATTAAATTTGTTGAAGACAATGCCCCATTTACCATATTACTAGGAAAACCTTGGATGGATAGAGATCAAGCCATATGAAAGAAATAAGAAGGTGTTTTGGATTAGAAGAAACAAGAGTTAAAATATTTCATGACCAGAAGGATCACACACTTGATTGAAGAACAAGAGAGCAGATCGAAGCTATTTAACACTAGAAAAATAGATGTCAAAGCTGAGAGAACACTAGAGGATCCAAAAAATACTAAATTACCTACCCCAGACAAAGAAGGATTATTATCCAGGAACCCTATGGAAGAATCTCAACATCGCGAAGTGACTATGAACACAAAAGATAAGAATCAGAATGGAAAAATAACTACCGAGACAAAGCTCACTATAAAGAAGGATAGAAAGATAAGTAAGAAGAGAGATAAGTTTGAAAATTTGCAGAAGGTTCCAGAGGGAGCTTCGCAGACAAAAAAATTGCAGAATTGGAGCTTCGTCGGGATATCAGAACAACGACACATGGCACTTTGACATGACGAAGCAATATAGTCGTTGGGGAAATTATAACCATTCGATCGATGCTTTGAACGGGAAGAAAGGAAATTATGGTTTGTCATCATACCGTTGGACCGCACCATAATGGACCGAACACGAGTTACTAGAGGCTCATACCCGTTGCAAGTGAACCGTTGTCAAGTTACCTATTTATCCCATCGTTCCATGCACAGAGAACACTTTTTCTAATTGAGAATTCAAGCCCATAGACTAAGTCGAGTTTATACAGTGATCACCGCGCTCTTGCTCTCTATCTTAGTACTGTGTCTAAGTTTTTCCTCGAACCCGCAATTTTTCACCCCGAGTGTGTATGTCGGAAGAATTGAGCGTTGTAGAGAAAGTTGTTGAAGAAGTTTTGATCGAACTAATGACTGAAATATTCATGTCTGAGAAAGGATTATCCATAGGTGTACAAGCATCATCCACGATAGGACTGCCAGCCTCTTCGTCAACTGCTCGAGCCGGACCATCCCGACCATCCGATGAGAAGCTAACCAAGCACAGGGATGATCTCGCGAATGCTAAGTTGATTATGAGAATATTGCCTGCCTACCTACCACCTCTGAGTGACACAATCAATCAAGATAGTGTTCCTAGAGAATTTGAGTACGTTTTGGTCACTGCGTACCTCCCGAAGGGGATACGCGCAGTTCACGCAGATCAAGAAAAGATTGCAGCACTAAAGTTTAGCAACTTCAACCTAGGCGATAGGAAGGTCTACAACTTGCTCACCCCACATAAGTACCTGACCAGAACAAAGGGAAAGAATTCGAAGATCGTCCCTTAGTAATGGACTATGAACCTTGCACAGTCCACATTGCTCAATGTCATGGAGATTCCTCTCTTCGAAAGGCACCAAGAAGTGAATGCATGTGTCAAGATGTTGTTGTCCTGTTACCATGGCAGATACTTGTGGTTAAATCTCTGTATCACAGTGGATCCAACATTGATCAATCGAATCACAGGGCTGAGTATGCAAGGCTCTGCCCTCAGGATTTCTAACCTGGAAAAGACATGGACCACACTCTCACACAAAGGATCAAGGACACTTATGGAGATGTCAAGAAGGGAATGCAAGGCTATAAGGTATCCTCTATCCAGAGCGACACAGAGTGCCTAGCCTGTCAATTGATCGCAAGAAATTTAGTCCGCAGAAACCGACCCACCCAAGTGACTGGTTTTGTATTCGACCTCATAGGGAAGTGCACGGAGGGCCTACAAATGAATTTGGTGAAGTACCTGGTGAACCAGTTGGAACTGGATTGCAGGGAAGCATAAGATCAGGGATATGAATTCCACTTCAGCGGGCTTTTGATCCTGATCTCTTTCATCGCCTGGGAAATTCCAGAAGGTGCGACCTTCCTGAACATCAACCCCTTTGAACCTCTGGCCATGAAGTTCAGTACACTATGGTATTCCAGTGACATGAACAAGAAATGGTAGTCAAATTTCATGTTCCATACCTATTAAAACCAACCGAAGACATACATCCAGTCCGAGCCTCGCATCACGCCGAGCACTCTCCACAGGTTTCGGCCTTTAATGAAATTCAGTGCAGGCTGCCATTTCATTTATATTACATCATGCACTGACGAACACAAGAAACAACTTCAATATTACGACAAGCTGACAGAGGAGGAATTATAAGAGATTACTAAAGATTGGTCGACAGAGCTCCTCATTCCAGTAGATCTTGCGGAGATGTCCAACATTGATAGTCCAGAAGTAGCGCATGATACACCTGGACCCAACAAGACAAAGAAAAATGAAGAAGCTCAATACGTAAGCAATATCTCAGCAAAGAATTCTTCCATATAGCCTGAGCAAGGATGATATGGCAGAGAGATAGATGGCACAGAAGTTGAACGAGGAAGATCCCTCAAAGAAAAGGAAGGTTTCCCCCTCGAAGCCTTCTTCCCAAAAGAAATCGAGAGCATCTATGACCAAAATGCAGACTACTCTCACCTCATATGACTTTGATTTCATTGTGGCAACATTGAATGATGCTTTACTGGAGATAGAAGAGAAGCAAGAGTCTTAGCAAGAGGAGATATATAATAGAATTAAGGATGAACTTCAAGGGGTGCAGTAGGCACTACAGTCCAGCTGCGCAATTTCCACTATTGGAAACACCAGAACTGGGAGATGAGCCAACTCAATGTTAGAAAAATAGGACCGCAGAGAAATAAAATAAAACAAATGCGGAAACAAAACATAGAAGATACACAGATTTACGTGGTTCACCCAGTGTGGGATACGTCCACTGGAAAAATTGCCAGGTCCTTCCTTTATTATTATCCAACGAATGAATGGATACAACCTACAACAAAACTTGTTGTAACTTCCCCTTCTTTCTCTCACAGTATCCTCTCTCAGAATACAATACTCGCCATAATGCATAACCGCAATACATTTCCCTCATAATAGATGGTTGCCTTCTAGGGAAAAAACCCTAACATAATTTCTACCGTTAGATCTGTGACCTTATAATGAATGGTCCATATTTACAATGAAATTACAATATACATTTACAAGGCAATTTTTCCTTCAGGGGATTTTCCCTCGAACCCCCTAGCTCAGGGGATAGCCCCCCCATACCCCGTAGAGGGGGTACCCCCCTCTGCACTCCCCCGCGTGGAAGAGTGTACATACTTCTGGGGTGTAAAGTCTTCATGGGGTATAAACACAGCTAAAAGCAAGGATCTCTGAATCATGAAGATAATCAAGCTCCACAACCAACAATCTCCCACTTGGAGACTGATATCAACAACTCCACCGCTGTTGTATATGTTGGACTATGAACCTTCTTGGACCTGGAAAATTTCTCATCTTCATATTCATTCTTGAAGACCAACTGAAACTGAGCAGGAACTCAGTTTCTCTCTGTTTACTCCCTTTGTTAACATGTTTACAGGATTTTGGCTAGTGTGTATCTTTTCCAACTTCAAATGTCCATCTTCCAAGGTGGATCATATGAAGTGGTACCTCAACTATATATGCTTAGTCTTCGAATGGAAGGCTAAGTTCTTTGCAAGATGAGTTTCACTCTCACTGTCACAATACAACTTGTTATTCTCCTGCTTCTTTCCCAATTCCTCCATAAACCTTTGTAACCAATTCATCTCTTTACTAGCCTCTGTAGCAGCAACATACATTGCCTCTATTGTTGAAAGTGAAACAACCTTTGCATTTTTGAAATCCAACTTACTGTTGTTCCACCTATAGTAAAAACATACCCTATGGTGCTCCTCCTGCTGTCTTTATCGCCTTCCATATCTGAATCAACATATCCCTGTAGAAAAGTGTCTGAACCTCCAAAACATAATGCATGAGTAGCAGTGCCTCTCAAATACCTAAGAATCCACTTTACTGCCTCCCAATGTTCTTTACCTGGATTGTTCATATACCTTCTCACAACTCCCACTGCATGTGCAATATCTGGTCTTGTGCAAACCATTTCATACATCAAGATGTCAACTGCTGATGAATAAGGGACCCTAGACATGTATTCTATCTCCTCCTATGTCTTGGGACACATTTCGTTAGTTAATTTGCAATGGCTGGCCAAAGGTGTACTAACTGGTTTTGCATTCTTCATTCTAAACCTCTCCAACACCTTCTTTGTGTACTCACCCCGAGACACTGTCAATTTGTGATTTTTTCTGTCTCTTGTTATTCTCATGCCAAGGATTTTCTTTGCAGCACCCAAATCCTTCATCACAAATGAATTGGATAATTTCTTCTTGAGCATATTTATATCCTGCATATTAGACCCTGCAACAAGCATGTCAACTACATACAATAGCAAGATAATATAGCTTCCATTTTCTAGCCTTTAAAAATAAACACAGTGATCAAAATGGCATCTACTATAAATCTGTTCTGTCATAAACCTGTCAAACTTCAAATACCACTGCGTTGGATCTTTCTTTAGTCCATACAAGCTCTTCTTCAACCTACATACCAAATTCTCCTTCCCTTTGACCTCATACCCTTGTGGCTACTGCATATAAATATCTTCCTCCAAATCCCCATGGAGAAAAGTTGTTTTTACATCTAACTTTTCAAGATGCAAATCTTCTACTGCCACAAGACTTAAAACAGTCCTAATTGAAGTCATTCTAACAACAAGAGAAAATATTTCATCAAAATATATACCTTTCTTTTGTGCAAACCCCTTTACAACAACTCTAGCCTTGTACCATTTTTTTCCTCCATCTTCTTCCTTCAACTTGTAAACCCATTTATTCTGCAATGCTCTTTTTCCCATAGGCAACTGAACCAAGTCCCAAGTGTGGTTATTTGTGAAGGAATCCATTTCCTCTTTCATGCCTTGCTCCTACTTATTTTTGGTGTCTACCTTCATTGCCTCTTCATAACATTCTGGTTCACCAGAATCAGTCAACAATAAATAATACAATGAAGGGGAGTATTGTTCAGGGGGTATACTTAATCTGGTAGATATTCTAACAACACTTGCAAGTGTTTGAGGTATCTGCTGCTTCTGTTGTTGTACATTTTGATTTTCAGGTTCCTTTGGAATTTATTTTTCAGTGATCTCATCAAGCACTGTGTATTCTTATTTTTCTTCTTCCTGTTTCTTTCCCTGCAACTGATCTCTGTACATGACCTTCTCATTGAATATGACATCTCTACTCCTAATGATTTTATTATTTTCATAATCCCATAATCGATAACCAAAATCATTAACACTGTATCCAATAAATGTACACTTCTTGGATTTAGAATCAAGCTTTGTTCTATTTTCTTTATCAATATGGACAAATGCTTCACAACCAAAAGTTTTCAAAAAATAATATTTTACCTTTTTTCCTGTCCATTCCTCCTATGGAATTCTACCATCCAAAGAGCTTGAAGGTCCTCTGTTTATTAAGTAAACAACAATATCTACAACATCTACCCATAACTATAAGGGCAAACCGGCATGCAATCTCATACTCCTTGCACACTCCAACATTGTCCTGTTCATCCTTTCTGACACACCATTTTCTTGTGGTGTTCTTGGAACTGTCTTCTCTCTACAAATCCCATGGTATGAACAATAATCATCAAAATCCTTGCTGCAATATTCACCTCCATTATTTGATCTAAGACACTTCAAACTTTTTCCTGTCTCATTTTCAACTAAAGCTTTCCATTTCTTAAAAGTATCAAAAACATCAGATTTTT
>ML800293.1:245672-257839 GCA_009831015.1 Picea engelmannii
TAACAGGATCCATTGTATGGTGTTGCCCTACCTCAAGGGTTTGGTAATAATATTGTGTGGTTTCTTCTATATTGCTTTGTGGATCTATTGTGTATTCAGTATTTGTGGTGATTATATTTGTAGATCTATTCAGGTTCTTAACACTGGTCCCCATACATCTGTATGCATAAGATCTAACCTTTCATTCTTCTTTTATTTTCCAACTCTGAGAAATATGACTCTCTTATGTTTTCCATAAACACAATGCTCACAGAAGTCCAAATCAATTTGTTTAAGATCTGGAAACACATTTATTTTGTGAAGTATCTGCATACCCTTCTCACTCATGTGTCCCAGCCTATGATGCCACAGTGCAGTATCCACTCCTGTAGAAGCCAAAGAGATAGAAGAGTCAGTATTACCAGTACATAAATACAATGTACCTGCCTTCTCTCCTTTTTCTATCACCAATGATCCTTTGATGACCTTCCATGTCTTATCTGTAAATATGGATACACAACCTTCACTTTCCAACTGACCTGTTGAAATTAGATTTTTCCTTAAATTTGGGACATGTCTTACCTCTTTAAACAACCATTGGTTTCCATTGCATTGCTTTATTTTTACCTTCCCCATTCCAACAATTTTGCATGGTGCATCATCACCCTAATGAACCTGTCCAAAATCACCTTGAACATAATCTAGAAAATGTTTCCTATGGGGTGTGGCATGAAATGAAGCCCCTGAATCTACTACCCAAGACTCAAAAATATTATCTACAGAAAGAATCAAAGAATCTTGTAACACATCACCTGTTACATTTGCTTCCTGATTTCTCACCTGTTGTCCATCTCTTTGTTTCTTTGGAGCTCTGTAATCTTTCTTCAGAAGTCCTTTCTTGCCACAATTCCAACACTCTATATTTACAAGTCTGAATTTGGATCTTCCCTTCCTAGAATTCCCACGGTTCCCTGAGCCCTTTCCTCTATCCTTTTGTCTTCCCCTATTCTCCATGTTCAATGCATTACCTGATGTCTCACCTGCGCTTTTCTGTCGCATTTCCTCACTAAGTATAACACCAAAAACATCATCAAATTTTAAAGTATTTGAACCAGAGACAGAGTTACTTACATCCATGACCAAGCCGTTCCAACTTTATGGCAATGAGCACAAGATTAGAAGATCCCTAACCTCATCATCATATTCCACTTTTACAGAACTTAGTTGATTAGTAACCGTATTAAATTCATTTAAATGATCTGCAATAGACCCACCTTATGACATCTTCATATTAAATAATATCTTCATTAGAAATACCTTATTGGACACCGAGGTTTTTTCATACAATTTAGACAACATGTCCATCAAATCCTTCGTTGTCTTTTCTTTCAAAATATTGAAAGCCACTGACACTGCCAAGCTCATCCATATCGTTCCTAGAGCCTTTCTATAAAGAATCTCCCATTCTTCGTCCTTCATGGCCGTTGACTTCTTTGCTACTTCGCCCAATGGTAGGAATAGATTCTGCATCTTCCATAACTCATAGTTTTGGCCGTTAAATTTCTCGACCCTTTTCATAACTTTTCATCTTTCGACATTTCTCCCACTCGAACCAGGAACCCTCTTTTCTTGCGAGTTACCTTTCGCTCTGATAGTAGTTGTTAGAAAAAAAGGACCACGGAGCAATAAAATAAAACAAATGTGGAAACAAAACACAAAAGATACACAATACAATAGAGACACAGATTTACGTGGTTCACCCAGTGTGGGCTAAGTCCACCAGAGAAATTGCCAGGTCCTTCCTTTATTATTATCCAACAAATGAAGGAATACAACCTACAACAAAACTTGTTGTAACTTCCTCTTCTTTCTCTCACAGTATCCTCTCTCATAATACAATACTCACCATAATGTATAGCCACAATACATTTCCCTCATAACATAGGGTTGCCTTCTAGGGAAAAAAACCCTAACATAATTTCTACCGTTAGATCTGCGACCTTATAATGAACGGTCCAGATTTACAATGAAATTACAATATACATTTACAAGGCAATTTTTCCTTCAGGGGCTTTGCCCCAGAATCCCCATCAGTGGATGTTGTCCCTGGACCTCGTAGAGGGGGTACCCCCCCTCTGCACTCCCCCGCGTGGAAGAGTGTACATACTT
Source organism: Picea engelmannii (assembly GCA_009831015.1). Classification (NCBI taxonomy): domain Eukaryota; kingdom Viridiplantae; phylum Streptophyta; class Pinopsida; order Pinales; family Pinaceae; genus Picea; species Picea engelmannii. The sequence continues at coordinate 247,821 of ML800293.1, forward strand.
CTGGGGTGTAAAGTCTTCGTGGGCTATAAACATGGTTGAAAGAAAGGACCTCTAAATCAGGATCCACAACCAACACTCAACTCCACCGAATCATTGACACAGTCGAAGCTCTCCTTCAACGAGCACAGGAGGAAACAACGCAAGCCACCCAGGCTTTAGCACAAGTACAAGAAGACCTTCTAGAGAAACACAGTGTTGCAGAATGGGAAAATCTTTCTCTCTGAGAAAAGGGGGATGAAGAAAGAGAAGAGTTGCAACAAAGCAAGTAACAGTTGCTTGTGGAGTATCTCGAAGTACAAGAAAGGGTCAAAAGAGCACTTCGCTCTATGATAGTCATCGAAGTAAAGGCAGAAGAGAGAGTTCCACAACAAGTAGTGAAACTTGAAGAAGTGATTCAACAACTACAACAACGCATAACAGATTTGGAGCTACGCATAGTGCCCGAGACCCCGCAAGATGTAAGAGACCAAAGGGAAGCAAATGCCGAGAGAGCAGTTGAGAGATTGAAGGCTCTTTCTGAGGAGTGAAAGCAACTAAGTAATCACAACACCCAAACATATGAGAACCTCACTGAGAACCCAGAGTTACAGGCACTGGATTCACAACTCCAGGAAGCGAAGTAGCACACAGACACACTACAGGCGCAGTTGAAGGCCATGTCAGTTGTAGGCAGAATGAAGAGATCTCAAGAGAAATGAACCACCCAACAACGACTTCAACCTGTGCAAGATAAAGCCTATCAATTGTTTACAGAGGTTGAAAGTTGATGATCAGAGCTAGAACAAGTTGTCATCACAACAGAACAACACCTAGAAGGTCCAGTGAATGACGTAGTGATCCAGGAGTTCGTTGAGCAAGAAGTTGTAGCAAAGCAACAGGTCGAAGCAGCTCAAGCCAAGCTCGAGGTGTTCGAGGCAGAACTAGTCAGACCAGAGTGACTCGGGACGAGTCATAGGTGAGTGTTGGGGGCTTGTTGGCCCTTGACCAAGTTTTGGGAGCTTCTTGGTCATGTTGACCTATTTTGGGACTTCGACAGCCTGTCGAAGGAGGAGCGCACCCTTTTTTGGGTCCTTTTTGGGTTTTTGGGATTATGTAATGGGATTGGGATGTCGGCCCATGGGTTTACCCATGTTTAGGCCTATTTTGTAATATATAAATAGACGCCTAGGCTAGATAAAAGAAAAAAAACATATGTGTGATGTGAGACTGGTTGTTCTAAGTGCTAACAACTAAGTGCTAGTGTGGATTGTAAGGGATTTTTTTCTACTATGAGAGACTTGCAGAGCTAAGTGCAAGTGTTTGTAACAGATTGTGGAAGGCTTTATGTTGTAACGCAAGGAAGAAGGATCTAGCGAGCTGTGCAAATCTTTGTCCTATGCAGAGTAGGGTTTTGAGGCTCTGTGCTTGTAACCAATTGACTGAAGACAATAAAGAAGAATATTTGGTGGATGTAGCCCCACTGTGGGGGTGAACCACGTAAATACTGTGTTATGTTTCTTTGTGCCTTGTCTTGATGTGTTCACATGTTATTTTCTAAGTACTTTTATATGTTTATATAGAACTACTTATGCTTTGTGCTTATGATATTCGAGAATGTTAGATTTTATCTATATGGCCATGCTTAGTGCTTAATCTGCTCGATCTGATCTATTTACCTATGCTAAGTGCTTAAATACATTAGATTAGTGTGGACGCTGTGAAGCCCTGTTTTATTAGCAAAGTGGATATTGATTGCATATTGAGGAACTGATGGTGCTAAGTGCTTTATTAAGTAGTACGATCACAGATTTGTGTCCCAACTAAGGTTGCAGACACCTGAGTCTTGCAACCACCCCTGCCTCTACCTCGGGTGAGACTTCATCTGCTTCCGAGGTGTTTCCGAAAGGGTCGGTAGTTAGGGCTTTGTTGGTGCGATGTTTTAGCGTTGAATCCTGAGTCTGCCCCTGTGCCAACATGAAGCTATGGTGTAGGTTGATGAAGTAGCGTGTACCTTCCATGATGGTGAATTGAATTCCGCATTCACCACCCTTCTCCTGTGTATCATTTGCATGTGACCGATTTAACATGCCATTTCCTGGAACCTCCTTTTGTCTAATCCATGGGTTGTTCCATAGGCTCTATTATTATTACTGCATATGGTCAATTCAAAATCTATATTGGTTAGACTGCATTATATATATATATTTTTTTTTTTTTTAATTTAGAACCTGTCTCACACTCTTTGGACATGAGGACTATACCACTATTATTTGTTTGGTTTCCCTAGTGGTAGGCCAACAATAATGTGGATTTTGTATAATTTCTCCCATGTGATTAATAGAATTAGATTGGTTGCTTACAAAACAAAACAATAGAAAATTCATCTTTTTTGCTATATAAATAGTTAAATACATAAAGTTTTGGACGTGGGCATTAAAATTTTCATGCACTATGCCTATTTTTTCTATATATTTATATTGATTGCAACCTATTTATAATATATAATTACCAAATTTTATTAAAATTTATTTTTGATGATAATTTCTATGGATTATATATATTATTTAAATTAAATAATGAGAGGATTTGGTTATGCATGAAACATTGTTTATAACATTTTAATTTGTATGAATCATTATTTACAACATTTTAATTTGTATGTAGCATGATGTTTCATTTTACACTTTTTTTTTTCTCATTTGAATAACAATTATGCATTTCCCCATAAAATGAAAATAAATCAATTATGCATTTTCCTCATAAAATGTCAATAAATCATTCATTATATAATTAATATTAATTTTAATAAATCAATATCTTCTACAATCTATATTAAAATTAAAAAAAACGTTATTATTCTTATTGTTACAATATAACATTATTGTAATTATTTATATATCACAAATAACAATGAAATGGAGATATCCATTAAATATTTGAGGAAACATGAAAAACATAAAATAAACAACCTAACTAAGATTGTCTATTCCCATTAATCAAAACATTGGAGACAAATAAACCTACACTCTTTATTATTTAAATATTGAACCCATTTTGATGCAGGAGCATCGCCCAAGTCAAGCGAGCCAGCGCGAAAGCAGAGGACAGCTGGACAAGCCAACAAATTCCTTTTTGAATTTCACTTTGGAATTGTTGCGCGAGTCTTAAATGATTCATTTAAGAGACAATGCACTTGTATATTGTATGTGGACCTTGAGCGGATAGCTCACGTCCTTAGGTAGATGAGGCATTTAATAGATTTAATGTAAAGATAGGTAGGAATTTAATTCTAGATTTGATGGCTTTAGAGCTCGAGAGGGAAACGGGATATAGACACCCTCCTTTATACATTGTAATTCTATTCGAAGAGCATTCAGAAGAGAAGAGCATGCAGAGAAGTGTATGAAGAACTTCCATGTACAAACATTGGATTAATAGAAAAGCTTTGATTCAATTCCATGGTTGTGTTATTCTCTGTGTATTGATGATATTATGCTCATGAATGTTTGCTTCTTGTCATACATTTGCTTTTATATGCTGTGTATGTGATTTCATGGTTGAATTGAAGTCTGTGAGAACCAGGAGTTAGTTTCAATTGTTTCTCTATCTTGAACCAGAGAATTCCTGCAAGGAGTGCAGTTGAATCGTCCGCAAGGAGTGCATTGACAGAAGGGTTCAAATAGAGGTAACTTTTGTTCTAAGTTCTCAGAAGTGCAGATTTGGCACCAGAGCCGTGTAAGGCGTGCGCAGGCTAGAAAAAGACTCAGAGTTGCGATTCTGAGCAAAACGGATTGAAGGATTTCTGCTGCAGGAGTGCGCAGGATCGAAGACTTCAACACTTAGTCGTGCTTGAAGATTTTCCGCAAGGAGTTTCTAGAAGGGACTCAAAAGTTGTGAGAAAAGCTCAGGAGGGATAGACCTTCAAAGTTTGTTGAAGGTCAGTGGAGGGAAGTTGTGTGAGCAGGTCGAGAAGAAGAATCATAGGTTGGAGAACAAGTCACGTGGAGAGACACTTCTTGTTCGTGGATTGTGCAAGAAAAGGAGTGGACGGTCGAAGTTCTCCGAGGAGGTTTCGCGAAATCTCGTGGGTCATTGGATCTTGCAGGTGCACAGAGGCTACAGTGCAGGAGTGGAGAGGCTGGAAGCTCAGGCGGAGCGGAGCCGTTGATCCAAATCCATTCGGGCCCTTGGATCCATCGTAAGATCAGCTATCGGGCCATCGAGGGAAAGGAGTGAAAGATTTGGCCATGGAACTCGTGACATAGCGAGTTGCGATATTCTGACAACCATGTAAGCAGTGTGGGCCACAGGTGATAGTGGAAGACAGGTGGCGTAAATTATCGGAGGTTCGGCGTCTCGGGTATCGGGAGTCGATGAGGGATTTATTTGGCCTCGCAAGCAATGAAGTCGCGAGGTAGCGATATTTTGAGTATCGACGTCTCGGGCTTCGGGAGTCGAAGTAGGAGTCGTTTGAGCTCGCGAGTGGCGAAGTCGCGAGGGAGCGAGGTCACGAGTCTCGACGTTTCGGAGTCTCATGTATCGGAGTTGGAGAGGTTGAGCGCTTGGGGTCGCAAGTGGCGAGATAGCGACAGAGTGAAGTTTCGATAAGGAAAGAAGAAGTCAACATTGACTGGCGCATCGGGTCTCGGGGGTTTGAGTGCCCAAAGATAGACTGTGAGCTCGCAAAACCGCGAGTTCCGATTTTCCCGACAAGTGAACAAAGGGAAAGTCGCGCGAAAGAACTGTGGGTGTAGATCTTCCGATTGGGAGATAGAAGAACCTAGAAGTTCTTCGGGCCGAGAGGAAAGAAGGTCCTGTGAGCGAGCGAGGAGTTGTCGGGGAAGGACAAACAGGTAGCTTGCGTCACATTTTCTTTGTCTTTTGAACAAAATTTATGTATTTCACCCATGAAATATCCACACATCATAATTATTTTACAGTTAATATTGATTTTATTCTATTACACTCTTTATTATTTAAATATTGAATCCATTTTCTTTATCTTTTGAATAAAATTTATGTATTTCACCATGAAATATCCACATATCATAATTATTGTACAATTAATATTGATTTTATTCTATTAAATCATGTGTACTTCACATTGTACATTTGAATCCAACAAACTATTAATATTGATTTTATTCTATTAAATCATGTGTACTTCACATTGTACATTTGAATCCAAAAAACTATTAGTATATTATTTCAATATAACATCATTGTAATTCTTTGTATACCATAAATAGTATTGAAATGAAAATATCTACCAGATTTGGGAGGGAAATGAAAGAAATGAAGGAAACAATTAAGTAAAATTGTTTATTTCAATTGATGAAAACATCAAATAAATAATGAATATTTTTTATATAGATTGAAAATTAAAAATTAAAATTACTATATTTATTATAATAATATAATATTATCATAATTTTTTATATATAAAAAATAACAATAAAATACATACATCTACTGAATATGGAAGGAAACATGAAACAAATAATGGATACAATCAAGTAATATTGTTTATTTTAATTAATGAAATTATATAGGATAAACAAGTGAGATTGCCTATTTCGATTAATAAAATTATAAGATAAAAAATAGATCTATAACAATTAATATTATTTATATATTTCATTTATATATAAAAATAACAATAAAATGCACACATCCACTGAATATTGGAGGAAACATAAACAAATAATGGATACAATCAATTAATATATTATTTATATATTTCATCTATATATAAAAAATAACAATAAAAATGCATACATCCACTGAATATTGAATGAAACATGAAACAAATAATGGAATATTGAATGAAACATGAAACACATAATGGATACAATCAAGTAATATATATAAAAAAATAACAATAAAAATACACACATCCACGGAATATTGGAGGAAATATGAAACAAATAATGGATACAATCAAGTAATATATATAAAAAATAACAATAAAAATGCATACATCCACTGAATATTGAATGAAACATGAAACAAATAATGGATACAATCAAGTAATATATATAAAAAAATAAGAATAAAAATACACACATCCACTGAATATTGGAGGAAACATGAAACAAATAATGGATACAATCAAGTAATATTGTTTGTTTTAATTAATAAAATTATATAAGATAAACAAGTAAGATTTCTTATTTCAATAATAAAATTATAAGATAAAAAATATATCTAAAATAATTAATATTATTACAAAAATTTACTATTATATTTTAATATTTTTTAACCGTAAATCTTTTACAATTTACATTCAAATCATTTTATTTTTTTATTCTTAATTTTTTACAATCTAACATTATATAATTATTTATATATCAAAAATAACAACAAAATACATACATTCCAATATAATTATTTATATATCAAAAATAACAACAAAATACATACATTCCCTAAATGTTGGAAGAAACATGAAACGCACAATAAATAAAACGAAAAAAGATTGTATATTATTATTAACTACAACATTATATATACAATGAATGCAAAACAACCAATATTCTTTATTAGTCACACCATGTAATCATACTATGGATACAACATGAACTAGTTAAACTTACAACTAACATATAATTATATATATATAAATTAAATGATCATAAAATCATATTTTAAAAACTAATATAAATTAACCCATATCAACTATATACTTTAATCATTTATATAAATTATTTATAATAACAACATGATATACTATATTAATATTGATTTAATGTATAAATAAACCACTAAATAATAGTTTAATATATCAATAAACTACTAAATAATAGTTTAGAGTAATATTTTGAATATTATTTTTCATATATATATTTCTATATCATTATCATATATTATAATTACAAACATTTCAATTGATGATTAATTTATATAATACTATATAATTTAATTAATATATAAATATTATTTGTATTATGATAATAATGTATTATAATAATCTATTAAAATAGTTTACAAATCCATATGGATTGAAATCCTTTTAATATATATATATATATATATATATATATATATAAAATTCAATATTATATATTATTAAATCACAACGATTCATCGAAATCTTTTTAACAATAATTGATGATTATTATTATTCAAAATTATAATGATATATAATTAAATATTGTCAACTATATATATATTATTATTCTATATCATTAAAATATATTTTATTTAATAATATTTTATGATGAATGTTTTTTTTTAAATTAAAAATTTTGTTACCTTAGAAAATCATCATATCAGTACACATGTTAAAATTGACTACTTGTTTCGCCATACAGATGCAAGCCAGAACAAATGGTCAAATGTTTTGTTTTTTTCTGAAGTTTAAGAAAGCAGGAAACATGAGACAAAATGACACTAAATCTTCCGCTATAATCCTAACAGAGAAATGCATAATGAAAAAGAAAAACAATGAAATTAGATAGTGTGTGAACTCATATTTCCATCATTGCCATGACATTGTGGGCAGATGGGAACAAATACATATTGTTGGGCGCATGTCAGACATCTTCGTTTGTCTCGCTCGCCTGAAAGGGAGTCGAACAACATATCCATGTGGTGAATGAGGATGGTGTGTCGGTGAATATGCTTTTCCATATCCCATCGCATAGCAAAGATAAGGCCTAAGTGTTCCTGTGAGAGGCGGAAAGTGCTAGTCATCTCTGGAACTGGAGCAGAAATGAGTGGAGGCTGACTGGTTGGATGGGTCTCCTCGTTTTTCTCTGCCAAAGGGATTTCTTCTTCCACTATGCAAGTTTCCATTGCCAAAGTAGAGTCAATTTATTGAGTAGACTATCCAGAAATGTTTGTTGGGGCTTGAATGTTAGATGTTGTGAATATGATGGAGGCTAGAGGGACTTGCAGCGAGATTGAAGGATTCTATTCTTCGACATAAGCCATGGGAGGATATTCTTCCATGCAATTATGAGAAGAGGAAGTAGAAGGCATCGCAAAAGGGCCACTGTGGCTAACAAAAGGAGTGTGAGGCATGGAGGGAGGAGAGGAGGAACTCAACCTGCACTTCCGAGCTACAAAGATATAGTAAGTCGACCCACTCTTAGGATTTCCTCTTTCTCTTGTCATGGGGGAGGGTGTAATGAGATTGGAAACCAGGAGTAGAGTGGAATAACATGAAGAGAAAGATTCATAGAAGACATAAGAAGACATAGACATGACCAAAGCCAAATAAATGTTTCCATTTCTTACCTCCTGAATTATAGCTGAATTGGTAAGGTGAAGTGCCAGAAGGGTCGAGTTGACAGGTCTCGTGCGACTTGTACTAGTCCACGCATGTTGCTGCTGTAACATTGAGTGCTCCATTATACCAACCTGTGTGTGTAGGCGCACCTATGATCCTTCCAAATGAATGCTTCTCATACCGAAAGGACTAGAAGAGAGGGTGGTGGTAGGGGCAATTAACATCTCAATTTACATGGTGTTCAACTATCACCCCATCCGAAAAATAATAATTTATAATAATTAAAAATATTTAAATTTATAATTAATAGATATAATATTACATAATCAAATATATTATTTGTAATGGTATAATAACATAATCATATATAGAAATCAATTACAAATTAATCATTAATTTAAACATTTTTACTAATAATACATAACAATTAATATAAAAAATATATAATTACATACAATAAAATACATCCCCTTGTGTATATATTTATATTATTCCATATCATTAATGGTATATTATTGGAAAAAATATTTCAATTGATACATAAAATACATCCCCTTGTGTATATATTTATATTATTCCATATCATTAATGGTATATTATTGGTTAAAAGATTTCAATTCATGATTAATTTGTTTAATGATATATAATTAAATATATGCTAAATCATATGAAGCACTCTACCTTTCTTTTGTGCAAACCCCTTTACAACAAGTCTAGCCTTGTACCATTTTTTTCCTCCATCTTCTTCCTTCAACTTGTAAACCCATTTATTCTGCAATGCTCTTTTTCCCACAAGTAACTGAACCAAGTCCCAAGTGTGGTTATTTGTGAAGGAATCCATTTCCTCTTTCATGCCTTGCTCCTACTTATTTTTGGTGTCTACCTGCATTGCCTCTTCATAACATTCTGGTTCACCAGAATCAGTCAACAATAAATAATACAATGAAGGAGAGTATCGTTCAAGGGGTATACTTAATCTGGTAGATCTTCTAACAACACTTGCAAGTGTTTGAGGTACCTGCTGCTTCTGTTGTTGTACATTTTGATTTTCAGGTTCCTTTGGAATTTATTTTTCAGTTATCTCATCAAGCACCGTTTATTCTTGTTTTTCTTCTTCCTGTTTCTTTCCCTGCAACTGATCTTTGTACATGACCTTCTCATTGAATATGAAATCTCTACTCCTAATGATTTTATTATTTTCATAATCCCATAATCGATAACCAAAATCATTAACACCGTATCCAATAAAGGTACACTTCTTGGATTTAGACTCAAGCTTTGTTCTATTTTCTTTATCAATATGGACAAATGCTTCACAACCAAAAGTTTTCAAAAAATAATATTTTATCTTGTTTTTTGTCCATTCCTCCTATGGAATTCTACCATCCAAAGAGCTTGAAGGTCCTCTGTTTATTAAGTAAACAACAATATCTATAACATCTACCCATAACTATAAGGGAAAACCGACATGCAATCTCATACTCCTTGCACACTCCAAGATTGTCCTGTTCATCCTTTCTGACACACCATTTTCTTGTGGTGTTCTTGGAACTGTCTTCTCTCTACAAATCCCATGGTATGAACAATAATCATCAAAATCCTTGCTGCAATATTCACCTCCATTATCTGATCTAAGACACTTCAAACTTTTTCCTGTCTCATTTTCAACTAAAGATTTCCATTTCTTAAAAGTATCAAAAACATCAGATTTTTGTCGAATGCAATAAACCCAAGTTTTTCTAGTTGCATCATCAATAAAAGTAACATAATAACGAGAGCCACCAAGAGATGATACCTGAGCTGGTCC
>ML800293.1:257889-267892 GCA_009831015.1 Picea engelmannii
TTAAAATTTTCATGCACTATGCCTATTTTTTCTATATATTTATATTGATTGCAACCTATTTATAATATATAATTACCAAATTTTATTAAAATTTATTTTTGATGATAATTTCTATGGATTATATATATTATTTAAATTAAATATTGAGAGGATTTGGTTATGCATGAAACATTGTTTATAATATTTTAATTTGTATGAATCATTATTTACAACATTTTAATTTGTATGTAGCATGATGTTTCATTTTACACTTTTTTTTTTTTTCTCATTTGAATAACAATTATGCATTTCCCCCATAAAATGACAATAAATCAATTATGCATTTTCCTCATAAAATGTCAATAAATCATTCATTATATAATTAATATTAATTTTAATAAATCAATATCTTCTACAATCTATATTAAAATTCAAAAAAACGTTATTATTCTTATTGTTACAATATAACATTATTGTAATTATTTATATATCACAAATAACAATGAAATGGAGATATCCATTAAATATTTGAGGAAACATGAAAAACATAAAATAAACAACTTAACTAAGATTGTCTATTCCCATTAATCAAAACATTGGAGACAAATAAACCTACACTCTTTATTATTTAAATATTGAACCCATTTTGATGCAGGAGCATCACCCAAGTCAAGCGAGCCAGCGCGAAAGCAAAGGACAACTGGACAAGCCAGCAAATTCCTTTTTGAATTTCACTTTGGAATTGTTGCGCGAGTCTTAAATGATTAATTTAAGAGACGACACACTTGTATATTGTATGTGGACCTTGAGCGGATAGCTCACGTCCTTAGGTAGATGAGGCATTTAATAGATTTAATGTAAAGATAGGTAGGAATTTAATTCTTGATTTGATGGCTTTAGAGCTCGAGAGGGAAATGGGATATAGACACCCTCCTTTGTACATTGTAATTCTATTTGAAGAGCATTCAGAAGAGAAGAGCATGCAGAGAAGTGTATGAAGAACTTCCATGTACACACATTGGATTAATAGAAAAGATTTGATTTAATTCCATGGTTGTGTTATTCTCTGTGTATTGATGATATTATGCTCATGAATGTTTGCTTCTTGTCATACATTTGCTTTTATATGCTGTGTATGTGATTTCATGGTTGAATTGAAGTCTGTGAGAACCAGGAGTTAGTTTCAATTGTTTCTCTATCTTGAACCAGAGAATTCCTGCAAGGAGTGCAGTTGAATCGTCCGCAAGGAGTGCGTTGACAGAAGGGTTCAGATAGAGGTAACTTTTGTTCTAAGTTCTCAGAAGTGCAAATTTGGCACCAGCGCCGTGTAAGGCGTGCACAGGCTAGAAAAAGACTCAGAGTTGCGATTCTGAGCAAAAGGGATTTAAGGATTTCTGCTGCAGGAGTGCGCAGGATCGAAGACTTCAACACTTAGTCATGTTTGAATATTTTCCGCAAGGAGTTTCCGGAAGGGACTCAAAAGTTGTGAGAAAAGCTCAGGAGGGATAAACCTTCAAATTTTGTTGAAGGACAGCGGAGGGAAGTTGCGTGAGTAGGTCGAGAAGAAGAATCACAGGTTGGCGAAAAAGTCACGTGGAGAGACACTTCTTGTTCGTGGATTGTGCAAGAAAAGGAGTGGACGGTCGAAGTTCTCGGAGGAGGTTTCGCGAAATCTCGTGGGTCATTGGATCTTCCAGGTGCACAGAGGCTACAGTGTAGGAGTGGAGAGGCTGGAAGCTCAGGCGGAGTGGAGCCGTTGATCCAAATCCATTCGGGCCCTTGGATCCATCGTAAGATCAGCTATCGGGCCATCGAGGGTAAGGAGCGAAAGATTTGGCCGCGGAACTCGTGACATAGCGAGTTGCGATATTCTGACAGCCATGTAAGCATTGTGGGCCACAGGTGATAGTGGAAGACAGGTGGTGTAAATTATCGGAGGTTCGACGTCTCGGGTTTCGGGAGTCGACGAGGGGTTTATTTGGCCTCGCAAGCAACGAAGTCGTGAGGTAGCGATATTTTGAGTATCAGCATCTCGGGCTTCGGGAGTCGAAGTAGGAGTCGGTTGAGCTCACGAGTGGCGAAGTCGCGAGGGAGCGAGGTCGTGAGTCTCGGCGTTTCAGCGTCTCATGTATCGGAGTTGGGGAGGTTGAGCGCTTGGGGTCGCAAGTGGCGAGATAGCGACAAAGCGATGTTTCGATAAGGAAAGAAGAAGTCAACATTGACTGGCGCATCGGGTCTCGGGGGTTTGAGTGCCCAAAGATAGACTATGAGCTCGCAAAACCGCGATTTCCAATTTTCCCGACAAGTGAACAAAGGGAAAGTCGCGCGAAAGAACTGTGGGTGTAGATCTTCCGATTGGGAGATAGAAGAACCTAGAAGTTCTTCGGGCCGAGAGGAAAGAAGGTCCTGTGAGCGAATGAGGAGTTGTCGGGGAAGAACAAACAAGTAGCTTGTGTCACATTTTCTTTGTCTTTTGAACAAAATTTATGTATTTCACCCATGAAATATCCACACATCATAATTATGTTACAGTTAATATTGATTTTATTCTAGTACACTCTTTATTATTTAAATATTGAATCCATTTTCTTTATCTTTTAAATAAAATTTATGTATTTCACCATGAAATATCCACATATCATAATTATAATTATTGTACAATTAATATTGATTTTATTGTATTAAATCATGTGTACTTCACATTGTACATTTGAATCCAACAAACTATTAATATTGATTTTATTCTATTAAATCATGTGTACTTCACATTGTACATTTGAATCCAAAAAACTATTAGTATATTGTTTCAATATAACATCATTGTAATTCTTTGTATACCATAAATAGTATTGAAATGAAAATATCTACCAGATTTGGGAGGGAAATGAAAGAAATGAAGGAAACAATTAAGTAAAATTGTTTATTTCAATTGATGAAAACATCAAATAAATAATGAATATTTTTTATATAGATTGAAAATTAAAAATTAAAATTACTATATTTATTATAATAATATAATATTATCATAATTTTTTATATATAAAAAATAACAATAAAATACATACATCTACTGAATATGGAAGGAAACATGAAACAAATAATGGATACAATCAAGTAATATTGTTTATTTTAATTAATGAAATTATATAGGATAAACAAGTGAGATTGCCTATTTCGATTAATAAAATTATAAGATAAAAAATAGATCTATAACAATTAATATTATTTATATATTTCATCTATATATAAAAATAACAATAAAATGCACACATCCACTGAATATTGGAGGAAACATAAACAAATAATGGATACAATCAATTAATATATTATTTATATATTTCATCTATATATAAAAAATAACAATAAAAATGCATACATCCGCTGAATATTGGAGGAAACATGAAACAAATAATGGATACAATCAAGTAATATTGTTTGTTTTAATTAATAAAATTATATAAGATAAACAAGTAAGATTTCCTATTTCAATAATAAAATTATAAGATAAAAAATATATCTAAAACAATTAATATTATTACAAAAATTTACTATTATATTTTAATACTTTTTAACCGTAAATGTTTTACAATTTACATTCAAATCATTTTATTTTTTTATTCTTAATTTTTTACAATCTAACATTATATAATTATTTATATATCAAAAATAACAACAAAATACATACATTCCCTAAATGTTGGAAGAAACATGAAACGCACAATGAATAAAACGAAAAAAGATTGTATATTATTATTAACTACAACATTATATATACAATGAATGCAAAACAACCAATATTCTTTATTAGTCACACCATGTAATCATACTATGGATACAACATGAACTAGTTAAACTTACAACTAACATATAATTATATATATATAAATTAAATGATCATAAAATCATATTTTAAAAACTAATATAAATTAACCCATATCAACTATATACTTTAATCATTTATATAAATTATTTATAATAACAACATGATATACTATATTAATATTGATTTAATGTATAAATAAACCACTAAATAATAGTTTAATATATCAATAAACTACTAAATAATAGTTTAGAGTAATATTTTGAATATTATTTTTCATATATATATTTCTATATCATTATCATATATTATAATTACAAACATTTCAATTGATGATTAATTTATATAATACTATATAATTTAATTAATATATAAATATTATTTGTATTGCGATAATAATGTATTATAATAATATATTAAAATAGTTTACAAATCCATCATGGATTGAAATCCTTTTAATATATATATATATATATATAATTCAATATTATATATTATTAAATCACAACGATTCATCGAAATCTTTTTAACAATAATTAATAATTGATGATTATTATTATTCAAAATTATAATGATATATAATTAAATATTGTCAACTATATATATATATATATATATATATATATATATATAATTCTATATCATTAAAATATATTTTATTTAATAATAATTTACGATGAATGTTTTTTTTTAAATTAAAAATTTTGTTACTTTAGAAAATCATCATATCAGTACACATGTTAAAATTGACTACTTGTTTCGCCATACAGATGCAAGCCAGAACAAATGGTCAAATGTTTTGTTTTTTTTCTGAAGTCTAAGAAAGCAGGAAACATGAGACAAAATGACACTAAATCTTCCGCTATAATCCTAACAGAGAAATGCATAATGAAAAAGAAAAACAATGAAATTAGATAGTGGGTGAACTCATATTTCCATCATTGCCATGACATTGTGGGCAGATAGGAACAAATACATATTGTTGGGTGCATGTCAGACATCTTCGTTTGTCTCGCTCGCCTGAAAGGGAGTCGAACAACATATCCACGTGGTGAATGAGGATGGTGTGTCGGTGAATATGCTTTTCCATATCCCATCGCATAGCAAAGATAAGGTCTAAGTGTTCCTGTGAGAGGCGGAAAGTGCTAGTCATCTCTGGAACTGGAGCAGAAATGAGGGGAGGTTGATTGGTTGGATGGGTCTCCTCATTTTTCTCTGCCAAAGGGATTTCTTCTTCCACTATGCAAGTTTCCATTGCCAAAGTAGAGTCAATTTATTGAGTAGACTATCCAAAAATGTTTGTCGGGGCTTGAATGTTAGATGTTGTGAATATGAGGGAGGCTAGAGGGACTTGCAGCGAGATCGAAGGATTCTATTCTTCGACATAAGCCATGGGAGGATCTTCTTCCATGCAATTATGAGAAGAGGAAGTAGAAGGCATTGCAAAAGGGCCACTGTGGCTAACAAAAGGAGTGTGAGGCATGGAGGGAGGAGAGGAGGAACTCAACCTGCACTTCCGAGCTACAAAGATATAGTAAGTCGACCCACTCTTAGGCTTTTCTCTTTCTCTCGTCATGGGGGAGGGTGTAATGAGATTGGAAACCAGGAGTAGAGTGGAATAACATGAAGAGAACGATTCATAGCAGACACAAGAAGACATAGACATGACCAAAGCCAAATAAATGTTTCCATTTCTTACCTCCTGAATTATAGCTGAATTGGTAAGGTAAAGTGCCAGAAGGGTCGAGTTGACAGGTCTCGTGCGACTTGTACTAGTCCACGCATGTTGCTGCTATAACATTGAGTGCTCCATTATACCAACCCGTGTGTGTAGTCGCACCTATGATCCTTCCAAATGAATGCTTCTCATACCGCAAGGACTAGAAGAGAGGGTAGTGGTAGGGGCAATTAACATCTCAATTTACATGGTGTTCAATTATCACCCCATCCGAAAAATAATAATTTATAATAATTAAAAATATTTAAATTTATAATTAATAGATATAATATTACATAATCAAATATACTATTTGTAATGGTATAATAACATAATCATATATAGAAATCAATTACAAATTAATCATTAATTTAAACATTTTTACTAATAATACATAACAATTAATATAAAAAATATATAATTACATACAGTAAAATACATCCCCTTGTGTATATATTTATATTATTCCATATCATTAATGGTATATTATTGGAAAAAAGATTTCAATTGATACATAAAATACATCCCCTTGTGTATATATTTATATTATTCCATATCATTAATGGTATATTATTGGTAAAAAGATTTCAATTCATGATTAATTTTTTTAATGATATATAATTAAATATATAGTAAATCATATGAAGCACTCTACCTATATTATCAAAATAAATAAATTTATTATTAATTGAAATCTTTTTGATAATAGTATATGAAAATTAATATTAAAAATATATAATAATATACAATTGAATATAGTCAATTATAATGTCTATAATATTTTTATATCAATTTAATATCAAAATTTTTAACAAGAATTAATCAAGATTTATATTAAAAAAGGTTTGTGCTAATGCACATTACATAGCGAAAAAATATGGCAGTTCATTGAATTATGTCGAGAGAGCTCTCTAAGAAGTCTGTTGCATTCTATTGTTGAACTTAAAATTTTTCCAAAAAGAATTGCTAGGGTTCCTATTTACCCTTGGTGTTTCTATTAACCCCATGAAGAACGATCGCGAGCTCTTGATTATGCATGCATTCATGTATCTGCAATTGGTTCTAGAGATTTCCACTGTGACTCAGAAGCTCCTAATTTTTCGCTTGAAGTTCTCAGATTTGCGATCCCATTATTTCCCTTGAGGCTCTCACTATAGCTCTCAAATCCTGATTTTGGTCTCGAAGCTCCTCAATAACACAGGAGGGACAAGAAAAATGAGCTTTGGATCTCCTCCACATGGTCAAAAGGGGACAGAGGTGCACAAAGGCATGAAAATATTTGCTGCAGTGCAAATGCATCTCTGGGGGACGAAGACGATGACAAATACACAAATAAGCTGAGGAGTTATTGTTTGCATGTGGGAGAATACATGTGACATGAATTTCCCATGAACTAGAGTTCTCGTTCGTAGAGGATAGCTCAATCGATGACACCATGGAAGCGAAGGGAAACATGAGAGAGTACTGGAGGACTACGTAGCATATGTGCATAAGAGAATAAATGAAATGATGAGGTGCGTGGGAGAGGAGGGGTGGTACGAACAAGGTTCCACAAAGCTAGAGAAATATAAACACATCAGAGGGCATGGAGTACTAGATGTACATGACATGTGAAAGGTGGGGACCAGAGAGGAGAGACAAGGTGGCAGAGGGAAGGGGTTGAGATGGGAGGGAAGGTACGAGAATGAAAGAGCTACTACATAGAGTGGGACCCAGGAGAAAATAGAGAAATCACCACTTTTGGAAGTCCTTAAGGAAGCCCCACATGAGACTCATTTTGGTTGATGAAAAGAAGGCTATGTTCCTTGTTTTTAGTTGCTTTTGCTAGTTAATCAGCCGCCTGATTTTGGGAGCGGAGAATATGAAAGAATTGGATCTTATTGAATTGATATTTTAGGGTTCTTATCCAAGATTGAAGACCGATAAGGGTTTGATTTATGGACTTGCTATAACCAATAAATTCTTTAATAATTAGCTCAAAATCTCCCAAGAAAAATTAACTCATGAAGATTTTTGGATCTTACAATTTGTAGCCCCATATAAACTGCTATGTTTTCTGCTTTATTATTAGTGGTATTTCCCAACCCCCAAAAGTAATCCAAAATCTTTTGTCCATTGAAATCTATGATAACTCCCTCGTACCTGTCGTCCCTTCAATTTAATATATATATATATATATATATATATATAAAATTATATAAATATTATTTATATTAATCTAATATTATAATATAGTTAATATGATAAACAACGAAAATTTATAATATATTTTTATTAATAATATAAGATAATTAATATTAAAAATAGCAAATTATAATGTATTTTTATTAATAATATATGATAATTAATATTAAAAATATATAATCACACATGATCAAATATATATTGGAGTCTTTGTTTTTTCATGTTTTGATGTTGTAGTAAGCCTTAATTCATATTTTCTTTACACATGTTTACAAGGATATAACTAAAACAATAGATGGATTATCCAAAGAAAACGTAGAGTTAGGATGGAGGAATTGGAAAGTTTTGGAAAATAGTAGAGGACAAAATTTTTAATATATATATCATATTTGGATTTAAATTTGTATATATATTGATTTGATATTTTTGGAGGGGTGATTATCTACATTGATTTGATATTTTTGGACCTTTGAGTTTATTAGGGGTGATTATCATGGGGTGATGTATGAAACAAATATTGAACAATAGATTCAATACATTAAAAGAAAAAAGATATAAATTCTTGAAATTTTGGATGGGAACAATTTTTTTAGATAGAAATGTTAATATATTTGAAATATATATATATATGTGTGGGTGATGTGTGAAATAAACATTGACGAATACATTTTTTCAATAAAAAAAAAATGTTAATTTTTGAAATTTTGGATGTAAATAGATTTTTGTGGAGATAAAAATGTTAATATATTTGAATTTTTTATATATGTATATCCTGTCAAAGTTCATTTTTTCTACAATCCTTATAAAGAAACAAAAATGCCATACAACATTTCCCAATATATAAAATTTCTAGACTTATTTCATTAGAATTTATATAAAATATTTATTTAAAGTTTTTTTTTTTATGTATGTATATAAGAGATGTCACAATTCCTTTTTGTTACAAACATTTTTATGAAAACATTATTTTATTTTTTTGTAAATAAAAGTGGATCCTTATATTAATACCATTTGTAAGTTGTACAATGACGAGTGTGAGCCACCTGTTCTACCATAGAAGGGAAATCAGAACATGTGGCTCTTAGATGTTCTGAGTTTGACACATCATCCTATATGCAAGAGTTGTTTGAACAAAACTGCTTAAACAAAATTCTGCATCATATCTGCGTAAACAAAAATGTGTGTACAATATTCTGATGGTCTCAAAGACCAGCTATTGATAGAGATGTTATTAACAAAACTACATAAACTATATAGGGGGAAACTGTGTGTTCTTTTATCCTGCTACGATAGTAAACTAAGAAATTAATCCTGCAACTAGAATTAACAAAGAACCGTAACCTGGAGACTTCACTCCATTGTCGATCCTGGTTGTCCATTGTAACGAACTGCGTCGTTACAACAACCATTCTAGTAACAGATGCAATTTTTTTTGTGATTAAGGTGTGTGCGCATGTGTAGCAGTAACAACTCACATAACGGTGCAACGCCCTGGACAACCCACAAGACGCAACCACGATGTTCATCCCAAAAGACTAAAGGCACACGACGAGCAACCACAAACAATGTAGGACCATAGGCATAAGGTGCACAATGCAACCATAGCGATAAACTAAACCTGACTGATAAAATTGACTGACCTCCCGCCCGTCCTACCCTGCAAGGTTAGGACCTCCAAGACACATAATCAACGCTCAAGCCCAGGTTCCCATCGCTTTTAACCATTTAAGGTCTCAGGGCTGGCGACTGTTCTGAGGAACATGGAGGTGTCTACATCCCACCCGACACAACAGACCAAGCAACCAACTAATCAAATTCGATGTACAACATAATACGAAGAACAATTTGCACCTCTGACGGAATGCGCGCAACAAGGACTCTGACAACGAGCACTCGAGTTCAACATCATCTAAGGACAACCCTCCTGCATGACCATCTCGGATTAATTTTATAGTACGTAAGTCAGGTTATTGCACCATGTATTATTTATATCAATAACAAATAAAACACTGTCATATAAGTTCACCACCCTTCAATTGCATCACCTATCCGGACCTAGATTTTACATTTACAACCTCTGATATGCTACGACCAACACAATGATAACGACCTACCAAGATAAAACCTTCATTAAGTTCCAATAGTAAAGCGCTAAAAACAACATCATATTAATAGGTATGGCCGATCGAAAATGACACATACATCATAAATTAAAATGGAATCTACACTAATAAAATTTAAATGTCAAGGTTAAAAGGGCTTTATTGGATTCGACAACTATCAATAAACAAGTAACAAGAAAA
>ML800294.1:6545-20000 GCA_009831015.1 Picea engelmannii
TTCCTACTATGAAAAAACTCATTATTATACCCATATCCTACTTATATGACAACAATTCACTTTAAAGGAACTATGTTGTAGTTTGAGGCCTTGATCATGGCCTATTAGATCAAGAATATTAACTTAGGTCCTAATTCCCTCGAATTATGACCCAACCATGGTCAAGGCTCTATTACCCATCCCTAATGCATAAAACCTTCTAATGGCATCCACATACCACTCTAATGATAATGATGTATTATATAGGGCATGTTTTGTGGTTTGTGGCATTGTCCATGGCCCTTGTAGGTCCCCGAAAGATTCATTTAGAGCCTAAGGGATTTATTGTTCTCTCATGCACATTATCAAGGCATTGAGACCTATCCCCATTGTCCAAGGAATTATAGGAGAAACCATGTTCCACTTGGAGGATATGGTAATATTAATATTAATATTAAGATTGTAGCCTAAAATATTAATACTAGAGGCGGGCAATAGGGACCTGTATGGGCTAAATCATAGTGAATGATAGTGTTTTTGATTCCATATTAACATAATCGATTATTCTTGAATAAGTGAAACTAGTTTTTTCCTTCATATTCATAACTATATGAAGTTGTTGATTAGAGATTATTTTGTAACCAGTATGAAGATGTCTAATATTGATGTAAGTACTTATATTTGATCATTCATTGGTATTAGCATCAAGACTTAATGGTGTCCACCCTTTGGAGGTTTTGGCATGTATAAATGTTATGCATTATTTATTCACATGTCCAATGGCCTATTGATTGATGGATTGTTTACCTAGAAGGTTAAGAGGTTGATAGATTGATGATCCCTACCTTTATTTAGTGTATATGAGTTTAAATGTATTAACCTTGTTCCTAAGGATTGTCATGTTTAAAAGTGAAGATACCTTTCATCCACAGTGTTTTAGATGTCTGGTAAGAGGAATTTGTCTTAGGGATACTATGAATGAGTTTGATTGATTTTAAACCAATAATCTTTGTTGGTATATTTGTATTGTTAACAAGACTTAGTTGTAACCACCCTTGAGTGTCATGTATGCATTGAATGAGTAGACCTCTTATTTATGCATAGTGAAGTTATTATTCATGAATAGGATTATATATGTCCATTAATTTGAATGCATGTCTATTGATATGAATGCATGGATGTGTTTAATTGTTGAACATGAAATTGTACTTGTTATGCTTTGGATAATACCATTTTTAACTAGTTGTATTCATCTTGAAGGTTATGCTATGTTGTTTACTTTGAATGATAGTTTTGAGTGGGTTGTATGCAACTCTTCATAATGAGCAAGTATGAAATGATCATATAGCAAGTGTGCAATAGTGTTATGTATGACATGGTATAATACATATTTTCTCTTGTTTTTAGCTACCATATGAAAGAGAGAAACATGTTTTAACTATGCCTTTGAAACTTATCATGTGAATGATTGTGAACTTTCATATAATAGACTAGTCTTAAGTCTATTATGGTAATATTTTCTTTTTTTACACAAGAAAGGGGTTTATATATTAAAACCAGTGGTATAACCACTATAGAGAAAACTTACATAATTCAGCCCTACGATCAGTGCGGGAGCTTCAAGATTACAAAAGAGGTTGCCATGCTATAAAGTCCTATAATTTCCATAACATCCGAGAGTCCAAAATATAACTAAACTCAGAATAAGAATTGGCTTACAACGCGATTGTTTGAGTTGCATAAGGGCCTATACTCCAACTTACAAAGAAGAGAACCAGAGATCCAAAAAGAACTAATTCCAGGAAAGAGGAATTTGGGATTAAACCTTCCGACCCGGGATGGAGGAGCTTGCACTCATGGTAGGCTTCCCCCCTGCATCTATCTGGCGGCTCTGTCCTGCAGCTTGAATTTCCATATTTTCAATTATTGGTTCCAGATCAGCAATTTTGTTGTTATCTTGTTGAGTTGTGTAGGTGAGAGCTTCTACCACTTCCTCCCTTAGCTGGATTAGATCTTCCTCCATCATTTCGAACCTCCGACCTCCTTCCCCGTCAAGACAGAGTAGGAATCCTCTATGTGTGCTAAGCGTGCATTTCAGCCTACGAATTTCGAGTTCCAGGGAGGGCGAGGGATTAGGGGGGTGGCTGAGTTGGAACTGGACTCCATTGCAAGAGTGGTGGACAAAGACCAGGAGGGAGGCTTGGACGAGGAAAATGGGTAGAGACTAACCGGGGGAAAGACTGGGAGCTCAGCCAGGCGAGAAACCAGACAAAATTGGGAAGGCAAGATGAGCAGGAGCAGTTCGCCACCTTCCTGAATTTAACGATATCTCGTTTGTGCGTTGCTATGGGAGGAGGGGGGGATTGTGCGAGTGCCATGTGGGAGGGATAAGAGATATGTGCGGAGGTGCAGGAGGGATGTGAGGCGAAGGACAGGGAGGGGGAGGGGAGGGGACGCGAACATTGCAGATAAGTATCGTCACACGGGAGAAGGGACAAACAAGGGAGGCAGAGGAGGGTTTCCACGAGTATGATGTCGGGAGGGAACGAAGGCCACTTGCCCCGGGAGGCCCAGCTGAGTGCTCACCGGGTGTCGCTAAGGGAGAGGGACAAAAACCAAAGTTCCATTTAGGGAGAGTTGACCCCTACTCAAGTGGGTGGCGGCTTTGGTAGCTTGGTCGGCTTCGGTGTTGAGATGATGGAGCACATGAAAGAAGTCAATTTTTTGGAAGGAGTGGGAGAGCCACATGATTTTCTTGAGAATGTGGTGCAGATTCATTTGAGTAGGTAAGGTGTTGGTGACCATAGCTTGGATTAAAATCCGAGAGTCCCCTATCACCGTTATTTCTTTGATTTCTAGCTTCCGGACTTGGATAATTCCTTTCCAAAGGCTTAGAGCTTCTGCTATATTATTGGATTTGACTCCAAGCCCCCAAGAGTAGTCTAATTCTCGTAGTTCACCGGATTTTGTGATCCTTAGTGAGAGGAGGGGGGGATTTGAGGTCTGGAGCGAGGCTATGGATCCAATATTTATCAGGGGAGTTGAGAGAAAGGGAGTTGGTGCAAGGCCAAAGGTAGGAGAGGCAGTCTCCCAGTATGGCTTTGGATTTGGCAGAAACGATGTCGGGCGAAGCGGTCAGATTTTTGAAGATTCTGGAGTTTCTTTCGAGCTAAATTTTCCAAAGGATGAATTTAGGGAGGGACATCCAACATCACTTGATTTGAGGGTTGGCCTTGAGAGGGAAAGGACATAGGGTGGCCCAATTTTTTAGAAAAGTGGGTATGTCAGGAGGGAGTTGGTCAGAAGGGATCCCTCTTGGCAGGTCATGCCGCCAGACTTATTTTGCAAAGGGGCAATTGAGAAGTAGATGGTCAGCAGATTCTTCATGGATTTGACAGAGAGGGCATCATATTCTAGGTTTAGCGGATCAGAGCAGTCCTAGTGCTTCGACTTCATTAATTGTATGTTAAATTATTAGTAATGGAGCACATATCAATTAAAAAATTATTATGGTAATATTAATATTAATATCAAAATTGCAGCCTAAAATATATATATTTTTTTTTAAATAAATATTGGTCGTTGCAATTGCAACACAAACCTTTATTGTTGCGACAGTTTTGTTGTATAAACAACAAAAGATGTCGTCGTCTATGCGATGACAACTTCAATTGTTGTGACAGTTGTGCTATATAAAAATGAAAAGTTGTCGTTGCATGTGCGACGACAAATTCAATTGTTGCGAGAGTTGTGCTATATAAATATGAAAATTTGTCGTCGCACGTGCGATGACAACTTCAATTGTTGCAACAGTTTTTCTGTATAAAAATGAAAAGTTCTTGTCGCATGTGCGACGACAACTTCAATTGTTGCGGCAATTTTTCTATATAAAAATGAAAAGTTATCGTCGCACATGCAATGACAACTTCAATCGATGCAACGATTTTGTTATATAAACAACGAAAAGTTATCGTCGCACATGCGATGACGACTTCAATTGATGCGACGATTTTTCTATGTAAACAACGAATAGTTGTCGAAAAGTTTTCGTCGCAAGTGCGACGACCGATTAAATTATTGTGACATTTTTTCTATATAAACCACGAAAGTTGTTGTCGCAATGGGCGTCGCAATTGAGATGAAATGTTGGTTTCACATAGTTTGCCTATATTGTCGTATTGGCGACAATATTTTTTTTTTGTCACAATTGCCTATGTTGTCGCTCTTGCGACATTTTTTCAAGTTCGTCGCAATTTCCACGTGACATAAAATGTCGTTTCAAAGACTCCATATTCGTCACAATTTCAAAGACATAACGTCGCAAGAGCATCGAAACAACCATCATAAAATGACCTAGTGTATGTGCCCACCAAATTCGCAATTCTTTCCAACTATATATCTTGGCAAGAAAATGGGATATTTGTTACAGATGTGAATATATTGGTCCTTCTTTTCTGTCTTCTATACTTGGCCAAATATCTATTTTTCTTTTCCTTGAACTTTATCTTTCTCGTCACTTATTCGTTTTTTGAAAATGTATGGCTACACACGTGGGCGGATTTGCGGGTTCATGCTTGCACTCGTGCTCTTATATGGTGACACCAACTGACTGCTTCCCCATTTCATACCCAGACACTTCTTCGACCGCAAATTCCTGGTAGGTGGGCTCTAGATTGGACTTTTATTGTTCCATGGCCTGCGAACAGTACCGTCACTTCCGCGATATACAAATTTACAACCGGACTTAGATCATACCCTCTTCCGTATTACAGTCCACCTATCATGCCCTCTTCTATGGTATGCATTTTGCACTGAAAACTTCCGAGAAATACAATTTAACCGTCGGGTCCTCATGTCTTATGTGGAACTATTGTCCACCCATTTTCTAGCTCATCTGTTCGCTTTCCATACTTCGCCATTTGTTTGAATTTCTTTGGCAGATCGTCGATTTGGCGAGTTCAAGAAATATTCAGTTCCTAGTTGTTTCTTGTGCCCGCGCCACTTTGCAATTAGCAATTACCAATTATATATAAGATCTTATTTCTAGGCATACAATTAGCAAGTGCTAATTTCAAACAACATGGAATGTCATTTGCGCGTCGTTGGGTTGGTATGTTCATGAAAACTTCAATTCTTGCTTCCGAGAATGAGTCCGCCTGACCATTTCCCTATTCCATACTTAGCCACTTTCCCTAAATTCCGCAAATATACAAATCGGTCGCTGAACTGCCCCATCATGATCTCTTTCGTTTTACACATTTTGCAGTAAAAAATTCTGATACATAAAATTTGACCGTGGAACACTCACCTCTCCTTAGTATCCCCGTAATCATTTTTATATCCCATCCAACCGCTTTTCATAACTTGCAATTATTTCCATGCTCTCCCACGCCTCCGTGACCTTCGCACTTGTCTATAATAAAAGAAAAAAATTGTTTTGTATATATATANCATATCTTGTTTCTAAATATGCAATTACTGACATTTACTTCTAACAACGCATCATGCAGGAACCGTATAGATTGTCATTGATGGGCGAAAGGCTAGAGTATATATTCTATTAATGTGCATTAAACCAAGATTTGCAGGGGGTTATATTATCCCTTCCGAGTGTTGATTTCAAGATCATGAAATGTCGTTCGCACGTCGTCGCCTTCTCCAATCCTTAATTGCTCTTCATTGTACCCGCCACCTTCACATTTCTAAATATGAAATAAGTAAGCTTTACTGCTAACAGTTCATCATGCACCACCCATACAGATAGTCATTAATCAGCGAAAGGCTCAATGAGCTTTCCCATTCATAAGCATTTAACCAAGATTTAGCGGAGAGTTACATTATCGGCTCTAAGTGTTCATTTCAACCATCATATGGAGAAAACCAACGTTCTCATAAACCTATGGCATCCGCTCGACAACAGTTCTGTGGAGATATAATGAACATCTTCGGGTGCGAGGACCAGAACTTCCAGTGGTCTAGGGCATATTCTTATTACTCAACCTCTGTCGTAGAGAACCAAGTAATTTGGACCTCTGGGATTTCTCATTCAGGTTGTGTCCCTGAGGTTTTTTACTGTAAGGACCTGGTCTCTTGGTGCACCGATAAATTTATTTCAGAAAAAATAATTATTCCACTACGAGACCGCTCTTCTATTTCTTTGTCACCTCAGGTATTCCACCAGATGTTAAGATTGTCGGAGCCAACATTGACGTTCAGAGGAGAAGATTGTAAACAGATCCTAGCACAACATAATAACAGGTTGGACCTCTTGCCCCATTTATTGGAAAACTCGCTTCTAGTTCCTGAAGATATTACAAGCTTCCAGGTTAGTTCATTTAGAAATCCATTTCGCGAAATTGCCTGGTTGTTTACAAGAATAACGGGACAGGAGTCCACATCAACTGTTTCTCAAATGGATCTTTATATTCTGTATTTCACAGTCAACGGACAAGCCATTTTTTATTGGGGAAGGTTAATTTCCCATGAAATTTGTTCCCAATTGTCAAGCTTCAAAAGGGAAAATAAATTTTCTATGTCGTCCTACTTAGTTTTTTCCATAGCGCATTCCTTTCGGTTTCCACAATTGTCTCTGTCCAAGAATGTCAACTGGGAATTATACCCAGTAACGTTCTAGTACCAGGCCTTGTGGAAGCACAAGGCTTCCCACTATTTTTATGAGGTTTTTAATGGCTTCGTGTATGTTTTCAAAGTTTTGTTGTTAGGAGAAGATGCTCCCCGCATATCTGAACAAGCAACCAGTTTTTTGGATAGAAAGGGGACACTCGAACATTTGGATAATTACACTGTCATAATAATTTTTGGATCCACAAAAAAACCTGCTCTCCTTCCATGTCACATTATGGACATAATGTTTGTTATAGAAGTAGCACGACAATACAACTACTAGTTGCATCTGTTGCAAAAGAAGAAAAAAAGCAGTTCATTCCTCTGCCTTGGAAAGTAGGGGAGTTCGTGTTGAAAAATGTCAACAAAATTGACGAATTGGTAGCGCATTCTACCATCTCCAACCTAAGATATGTTGAAATCATAACAAGGTTCGACCCCTTCGACAAAATTTACAAACACTTGGCCTCAGCCATTGTTTTTTCAAAAAACACCTACCCGAAAACAGAGACAGTGGCGACAACGCTCTTGCTTCTGATACTGACGACCTAGACACAGTGCAAAGCTGCACTAGATTGTACACGCAACAGGGGAAAGGCCCCAATGACAAGAGTGTTCAATCGACAAATAGGACTCCAAAAAGTATGACATCCCGGAGCATCGCTCCAACGGACCACCAAAGAAACAAAGAAACTCAGAGTTATTCAAACGAAGGAGGAGATAACGACCCTCCTCACTCTAAAATTGATAGTTCTCACAAGCTTCCAGTAGAGAAGAAGAGAAAAAAAAATGCGGGGCAAGCGGAAGAACCAGAAATTCAGAGTGAGAACATGGAACTTGACACCGATCTGGATAGCATGCTCTGCTACCTTGATCATCCCGAAGACGCCATCCAATATAGTCTTCCAGTGGACATATCTGTTACTGAAAATTTTGACGAAGATGAATCCTTCATGTTCCAGAGTGTTGTTTTTGATAGCCAATCCAAAAAATTGATAATTGAGAAAAAAGATGTAAAAAAAAGAAAGGAAAATCTCATTCAGAGCTTGGCCTTGCCAACATGCAGTCGTCCCAAATCTATCAACTTCACAACGCGAGCGGAGAAGCACTTCATGATTCCATTGGAGGCATCGAGGCCGAGAATGCCAGACTGAAGGATCGGGTTAAGGAATTGGAAGAGGCTTTGATTCCTATGCCATTACTTGTCAATCCTTTGGCAATAGCCATGCCTGCCACCCCTGCAGCCAATGTAAAATCATCCTCTACCCTACTCACATCCTATAGAGGATATGTGGAGAATAATATCAAGAAAATAATGGAACTGGTTACCGAGGCATTGAAAACATCACAAACGATCACTTTCCTTGGAACCAGGGCACATAGTTTTCTTGAACATTTCTAGGTGGAGTTAAAAGATGAAGAAATTTTCTTTTTAAAAACGATCCTTCCTTTTGGCACCATTATCAACAATATGACAGAAACAAAAAGAAGAGAACAAGATCTCCCATCCAAAAACCGGATCGGTCAATTGAATGCATGTTGGAAAGAAAAAGTGAAGAACATGCATCTCATTGTTCAGTCATGTGAACAAGCCATATCGAAGAAAGATAAATTATTCACAAGGTTGTCAACAATAAACTTAGCTGGAAAAACAAACGACTTCCAAGACCCTGACTTAATCGCAAAATCCTTTCCCTTAACTAGGCAAGAGTTCGATAAATAGGTTGCTATGTTTAAGGCCTTGTCTCTGGAAAAGTTTTACAACATCCTTCAGTTTGATCAAGCTCAGGTTGACGACTAGCTAGTCAAATATTCAGTACAGAATGAGGAAATTCAGCAGGCTCTGCGTAATCTTTCTATCGACTTTTGGGAATTAGAAAACGATCTTTTCAACATAAAAATCCAGAATGATATCAACGTCGCCCCAATGAGAAGCTAAATTGAAGAATGGCTCGAAATGGAATTAAAGCAAGCCGCCGACAAAAGGCAACAGACAGTTCCAGGATTCCAGCAGTCGTCGACGACATCATTGAAACTGTAGTCGTCGACGACATCAATGAAACAACAACCACAAGAAAATAGCCAAAGGGATCATATGTACCCTCACTTGAAATCTATTGATCGCATCATGCTTTCTTTATCAACCCAATTATTCCACTTTTTTAAATAAATATGTGTAGGCAAACACTTATACCTTTCAATTTATTTTTTTTGCAAGTATTGCACTCTATCTTCTTTCTACAGTCTTGTTTCTTGTACATATTTCTCTAATGGTCCATGGGAGCCCCAATCCCAGTCTACATGACAAACGCATTGAAATTTCGATTTATATGTAACAGACTTTAATTTTTTTCTATATTTCAAGATTCCCAGTAGTATGTAACAAACTTTCATTTTTTGACATATTTCAAATAAAATTGTTTTCTTATCTCCTTTTAAATTTTTGTCTTCATACATTTTTATCTTTCAATAGTCTGTATGAAAAATGCAGTTAAGTTTTTATATGTAACACACTTTTATTTTTTCATATACTTCAAAATAAATCGTGCTCCACATGCCAAGTGCCATTTATTGATGCCCCATGTTCTGTCGTATACATGTTGCACACAACATTTCCATCATATACATTTCAAAATTTCCAGTAGTATGTAATAAACTTTTATTTTTTTACATATTTCAAATAAAACTGTTTTCTTATCTCCTTTTAAATTTATCTCTTCATACATTTTTATCTTTCAGCAGTCTATATGGAAAATGCATTTAAATTTCCAATTTTTTTGTTCCACTGTGAACAAATTTGTAGTTTGTTATATACTTTAAAAAAATAAATGGTGCTCTACATGCCAAGCGTCATTTATGCATGCCCCATGTTCTGTGATATACATTTTGCACCGAACGCTTACGTCATTACAATTCGACCCCGTTTTCCACAATTTGATTTCTAACCTCGTTGGCAGGGACTACGATGCCACACAACCTTGTTAGTGGGTTGTAACTCGAAAATTATCACCTCATAAGTGGAAGAAAGTTAACCATATTCTTATACTATTTACCTTAGTTTATGCTAACGTCATATAAGAAATATTTAAAATGATTATTTAAGATTTAATATAAATAAATAATTTAATATATTAATTTGAATAATTAATTAAAAGAACTAGTGTTTTTTAATTAAAATTAAAAATTTTAATTATTAAATATATTTAAAAATTTTAACAAATATTATAAGAAAGTTGTATTATAATGGTAATCGATTTTTAAAATCGCAATTTAATTAAATATTATATTTTTTTTGGTATGGAAAAAATCTTATATTCATATATGAGAATATACATTAAGTTGTCCGAAAAAAGGGACTGATCAAAACATAGAAAGGTATGAGACCCATTAGAGTTCTTACTTTTTGAACTTCAAAAAGATTACATATCTCGTACCTTATTCGGGAAAACTTTAACAACAAACTAGAAATGAAAAGAGATAGTATCTATTTCATGTTCATATAGAAACTCATTGAAGCAGAAAGTGCCAGGGTTCAACTCCAGAGCTTCTTTGGATAGTTCATCTGCTTTCTAATTGAGTTCATAGTGGATATGAACAAAGGGAGTCCATTGAAAACACTGAATGGAGTTGCAAAGTTCTTGTAGAAAATGTTGAAGCCTCACCATTTCGATGGTAGCCTTGTTATTTTCCCAGTCAATGACTACCTTCGAATTTCCCATCACCTGGATTTTGGTAACGTTTTTCATTATGGAAAAATGGAGTAAGGCCCAAAGCGCCAAAAGATCGGCCTTTGTGTTGGAGCCATTCCCCGAGGCATAATGAATGAGAAAATAGTGTGTTGAAGTAAGGAACAAAATCACTCGGGCTCCACATAAGAGGGATGGACTTGACTAGTGCCATCGAAAAACCCCCATGAGGTTTCCAGATCAAGCTAAGGAAACACATGCTTCACTAAACAATATATATATATATATATATATATTCTTTATTTTTTTAGGGGTTGACTTGAGTTGGGGATCTTCATTGATCTTAGAGAAAAAATCAAATGGTCCTATGCTTGGAGATTAAGAATGTCATGCAACAATGAAGCAAATCTTATCCATTACTTGTTCTCAAGTCCATTTCCCCTGCAAATGCTCATTTATGTAGTCTCCTATTTGATACATGCACCCAAGCTCTTAAGCTTATTCATTACTTTTTCTCAAGTCCATTTTGTTGGGTATGTTTTATATTCTTTGCATGAGTAGTAGTTTCTGAGCATCTGCGTCGTGGGGTGTAGGGGTGTAGGGGGAAGCACCCTCGAAAAAAAAAATATGCCTCGGGAAATGTGTCATCTACCTCGCAAAACATGTCACGTATTTAGGTGGTTTTTCGGCACATGGTTGTTGCCGATGGTTTTCTATTTCTGGTTAAGGAATTAGGGTTTTGGACTAATCTAGGTCATTGGATTAGGGTTTTGGATGTCGTTGGTTCCTATATGTATATTGTATTGTAAACAATGTAACGCACGTGAATGAATATAGAATATGTTGGTTTTCCCGGTTTGGGTTTCCAGGGGAAAAATCTCTGTGTAATGTTTGTATTTGCCATTGTATCTTTTTTGTTCTTTTTATGAATATCTATTTGTAGTAGATATTGTACGAGGTTAGAATCTACATTTGGTATCAGAGCTTTATTGGCTTCAGGGGGACACCTTTGTGGTCAATGGTTTGGCTCGGGACTGTGATAAGCCTTGTTACAGTGGGAGATCTGTGGTATTGATTTTTTAGGTGAAAAGAAATGGAAAACAATTCGAAGATGGAGATCGAGAAGTTTAATGGGAAAAGTTTTGAGTTGTGGAAGCTCAAGATGGAAGATCTGTTGGTGGACAAAGATCAGTGGATCACGATAGATCTAGGTACTGCAGCTGCAGGAACTTCAGCAGAAAACTGGAAAAAGTTGGATCGGAAGGCAAAGAGCACAATCCAACTGTGTCTCTCAGATTCAATATTACTAAATGTGTCATAGGAAGATACGGCCAATGATTTATGGGAAAAGTTGGGGAAGTTGTATCAGTCTAAATCCCTAGTAAATAAACTATTCCTGAGAAAGAAGATGTATAACCTGAGGATGAGAGATGGGGACTTGGTGGCAGAGCATTTGAACGCCTTCAATACTATGGTAAGTCAGTTAGTATCTGTTGAGATTAAAATTTCAGATGAAGATAAATGTATTAGTTTACTGTGCTCTTTACCAGACTCGTGGGATAGTCTGGTTGTGGCCATAGGTAGTAATACAACTGCCTTGAAGTTTGAAGAAGTGGTCTCATCCTTGTTGTCAGAGGAGTTGAGATGGAAGAATATGGAAGGACAGAGCACAGACACATTATTTGCAAGAGGGCGTTCCCAGGAAAGGAATAGATCTAATTTCTCAAGTGGGAGATCTAATTCTAAGGGTAGATCTAAATCTCTCGAAAATTTTGTAAGGGTATGTTGGAGATGTGGAAAAGAATGGCACTACAAGAAGCAATGTAGATCCAAGGTTGAGAAAAAGAAGGGATCTGAAGAATCTCATTCTACAGAAGAAAATACCTCCAAGGAAGAAGAAGGGGATGTGTACTTGGCTTCTTCAAGAACACATGTAGATCATGAGGCATGGTTGGTTGACTCTGATGCATCCTTTCATATGACTCCCCACAGGGAGTGGTTCTGCAAATATGAAAGGTATGATGGAGGTAATGTTTTCTTAGGTGATGATTCAACAACCAGAATCATAGGACGAGGAAGAGTCAAGTTGAGGCTCATAGATGGAAGGATTAGAATACTGCCTGGTGTTCTGCACATCCCAAGTTTGGCCAGAAATTTGATTTTTGTAAGCAAAATGGACGATGCAGGGGTAAAAACAATATTTGAAAAGGAAACCTGCAGGATGGTTTGAGGAGCAATGGTGTTTCTGAAAGGAGTTTGGTTTGGAAATATGTATAAGCTGGAAGAAAGCACCATTAGTGATGGGTGTAATAGGTCCATTGTTCTTGATATTGGAGTTGAATAAGAAAGAACTCCTATAGTCTCTTGAGAAAAGGTTATGTTGTGGCATCAAACACTGGGGCATATCGGAGAGAAGGGTCTTCGACTACTACATGGTAAAGGTATGGTTGAAGATATGTCTAACTGCTCTCTGGGATTTGATTTCTGTGAACATTGTCTATATGGGAAGCAGAATCGGGTAAGATTCCCCTCTGGTGCAAAGAGGGCAGAAGGAATCTTACAACTAGTTCACAGTGATGTTTTTGGACCTGTGTCAGTCCCATCATTGGGAAAATTTGTGTACTACATCTCATTTATTGATGACTTCTCGAGGAATACTTGGATATATTTCCTCAAGAAGAAATCTGAAGTCTTTGACAGGTTTAAAGAGTTTAAGGCTCTTGTTGAGAATCAAACAGAGAAAAGAATTAAGGTGTTGAGGACAGATAATGGCAGAGAGTTCTGTGGAAATGAATTTGAAGAATTCTATAAGAAGTGCGATATAGCAAGGCAAAATACTACTCCATATACACCTCAACAGAATGGAGTTGCAGAAAGGATGAATAGGACGCTGATGGAAAAAGCAAGGTGCATGCTTAGTGGTGTCAGGTTAGGGCAAGAATTCTAGGCAGAGGCAGTGGGTACTTCATGTTACCTAGTCAACAGATCACCCTCATCGGTGTTGGATGTCAAGACTCCACAAGAGGTATGGACTAGTAAGGAACCTTCTCTCACACATCTCAATGTATTTGGATGTGATGCATATGTTCATGTTCCAAAGGAAAACAAGAGTAAGCTGGATAAGAAGGTTGAAAAGTGTATCTTTATTGGATATAAAGATGGTCTC
>ML800294.1:26220-36271 GCA_009831015.1 Picea engelmannii
CATTCTAAATCTGTAATTAACAAAAACTGGGACCTGGGGTGAGCCACATCAAGCCATTGGAGAACCTAGATATACATGAGAGGTGTATGTCGGGGTGAATCTTTGCTTGCAAGTTGGGCAGTGGGATTGCATTGGGGCTTCTGTGAACACCTCAAACAACAAGTCCAGTCGTTGATTGATGATCCCTTGGCCATTCACCTATTCGTCCTGCCGTTGTCAGATGTCGAAGAGTACCTCAAGATGATCCTCTGTCAGATGATAGGCAGTGTGCGAGTTATCCTCTCCTTTGTCCATGCATGTGTCTTCCGCTGTAGTTGAATACTTCCCTGCTTCTGTCAATTTCCAGCTTGGGGGGATTTCCTCCTCCACGATACATCTTTTGTCCCCATAGTAAGGCTCTCCTGGCTTGAGAACTGGGGGGGAAAGAAGGTTGGTGGCAGTGGGGAGGCACGCCTATGAGGGTGGAACTGTCACGTTCACCGAGCTCGGATATGGATGCAAAACTGGAGGTGGCACCTCCTCTTTGACGGTGTTGAGGCTAAGGTGCGGAGGCGACGATGGAGAATGTGACGGGGAAGACGGGGTCTCCATTTTTAGAGTGCACAGGGAAGTTTGAGTCTGAAATGAGGGGGACGGGGTCTCCATTTTTGGAGCGTGCAGGGTCGTCTGAGTGCTCAATTCATGGCTATGGGGGAGGCTAAAATGAGCAATTAGAGCTCGTTGAGAGGCTGTAAGTCTGGTGGCTCGGGTGAGGGCATTCATTTTTCTGGTGCCCCGCCTAGGCTTTCCCTGCTTTCGGGGCATGGTGGGAGGAACCAAGGGGTGGAGGGGATGAGAGGGGGCGGTGGGGGAGCGGTAATGGTAGAAGGAGGCCAGGAGGATGCACATAGTGAAAGTTATGAAGCCAGGAGGGCCGAGGAGCTCTGTGCAGTGATCATAACAGATATAAAACAAGAAGAAGTGTGTGCCAGGGTTACCTTTAACGCTGCAAGGACCCATAAAAGCCTCTCCCATCGCCATTGAAGGCCGACGGGACTACTGCGTGCGACTAGTACTGGTGGCCTGGCTGGCTCGCTCATCCAAAAGCTCCACCAGGCGCACTGAATTAACTCTCCTCACGGTATGTGCCATGGGGAATTAATAAGTCGAGGATGGCAGCTTGGGATAATAACTCCCCCCGACATTTGTCCCTGCCATTTGTCCCCCTCCTTTGCTAAGTGGCACCCCATCCAGGTGTTGTAAAAATATCTCATTATTTTTATATATATTTTTAATTTTATGGTAATATTTTATTGATATATTTTTTAATTAAATTAAAAATTAAATTAAAAATTAATTTTATCTTATAAAAACATTTATAAAACTTACTTCAATTATTATTTATTTAATTATAAAAAATAACCCAAAGGAAAATTAGGTTAATTATTATTTATTTTATAAAAATAACATAAAACATTATGTTAAAATTAATTGTATTAATTTGATTTACAAATTTTTTTATTATGTTGCCCATGCACAATTCCCAACGAACTTTGACACTCAACTTAGCACTTAAGTCAACGAAAATCTATGTAATGTCATATGGTAGGTCCCCAACCTCATAATGTATTTCCTAAAGCAACTAAGACAAGAAATAAAGCGTGAAGCGGTTGCTTTCTTGCAATCAAAGAAGCTAGATGTTTCCACACTTTTCCACTCATTTAATCAGGTAGTTGACAAATGATCCTTTTGATTTATTTCTTAAAAACATCTCTTATCCCCACTTTTGAAGATATTGTTTTTTTAAAGAAATTGGTAATATGGCTATATTCGATTCATTAAAAAAAAATCACCCATCATGGAATTGGAATTGGGATTGGGTAGGCAAAAAAATCATTAATTCAACATGGAAGTTGATATAGTAGGAGAGTCTTAGCAATGCGTCTATCCACAACGTTCTAGAGGTCTCTAATACTTTAGTCTTTAGAGGGATGGTGCACAAAATCACATTTGCCTTGGTCTCCAAAACTCGAAGATGTTGAGTGTGTGCGTGAATTTCTTGCATGTCGATTAGAGTGTCTCTACACCCTTCTATTACCAATGTGTTCAATGTGGCTCTATTTCCATGTGCCATGATGGATACATGAGAGGTAGTGGAGCGACCCATTTGTGTTATGCAATCATAGTAGTAAAGGCCCTTCTAAAGAGGAGAGTCATTAGTTCTTCTTGCATATAGTATTGGTAGCTTTCATGTTCTATGGAGGATCAAATGTTGTTGGATATAGTATTTGAATTGATGATTGTCGATCCTTGGGAAAATAACCCTCAAATAAAATGATAGACCCCAAATTCCTCATTAGAGGATGAACCCAAGCATGAATGTAACAATTACCTAGAAGAAGGGCACCTAAAATTGTTGGAAGGGTTTCTTTATTGCTAGAGAGCCAATGAACTAATTGTCAAAGAGTCATAGCTTCATTGCTATCACCTTCACAAGAAATTGCCTAAGAGATAGCACTTGGGTGAGGAAATTGATGCCTTGGAGAATGTGTATATCCATGTCGAGTGGTGACAGACTTTGTAGTGCATAAAAAGGACAAGGAAGACAAGAGAGAGAGTTATAAGGATTAAATTCTCTTGTGAGGTGATAGAGGAATCTAGGGTTGTGCAAGTGGGAGGTGTGAGCCGAAATTAAATACCACCCCATTTTGTGTTCCTTGTTTTGACAAGGACAGTGGGAGTTATCCTCCACATCCCACAAAATTTTAGTTAAATAGCCCCAAATTGAACCTTTCAACATTCTTTTATGTTGGATCATGGTATGTGATATTTGTGAACAAAGGTCCCTTCCCACCCTTTCATGCTTAGCAATCCTTCCTCCAAGGAAGCTCCCTTGCTCTAAGCATGTGTATGAAGGAAACCGATGCAATATTTTTTGTCGGGGATTTAATTTGATGAATACGTTTGATGAGAGCTAGACAAAGGACCATGCCCTTAATTCGAAGTGCATCAATGATCAATGAGGAGTTGCCAACCACTGATATCTGTGTCAAATTGATTTGGTTGAGGACTTTTAGTACCTACAATGCTACCAACACGTATGTTTCATTATTGTTGACTACTCTAATTCTCCATGCTATTTGCAATTCTTTATGTCCTTTAGGTTCGAAAATGATCCATACTTGTCACCCCCATATTTTGAAGATATGTGTGTGTGTGGGAGAGGGGGTGAGCTCCAATTTTGTGTTTTCATTTTCCATGTCTTCATGAACTTGGTAAAATATTTCTTCACCCTAGACTGCTACTCTAGTTAACTGAATATAAATATTTGGAAAAAAACAAGAGAGTGAGAGCTCTTGGAAAGACCCAAAACCAATTCATATAACATATTAAAATATGCTTCCAATTTCTTTATTTATTGACTTTGATAAACCACTATAGTTGAATATTCAATGTTTTTTGGCTTGTGGGAGTAAAGATAAGTTGACATTCAACTACTAAAATGGGAGAAAGCCACCTAAAGATACTCAATCTGTTGGACACTCCTCATAACCAGATGTAGATCAAATATTTTGCAAGGGATATAACAGCTTGAGTGTCTATGGCCCTCCATGCTACTTAGATACCTAGAGAAGTTCCCAACTTCAAGACCAAGAAAAAATCCCACAAAATTATAGTTTGAGAGCATCCAAAAGAAAATCAAGTTGTAGAACCAAAAGGCCACTTATAGATCCCTAAACTATTAGAAATGATAGGCCCAAACTAGACCATAGAGCCATTTCAATAATGGGAAGCAAGGAAAACCAGGGATTAGACCTAAAAGCAACAAGATTTGACCTCCAAATACACCACTGAGGACCAAAATCCATTTTCAATAAAATCCCACCTTCAATATCAAGCTCCATCATGTCACGTTTAATAATCAATCCTCCACCTCACATGAATAAGTGCAAGAGAGATACACAAAGGCAAGTTGTGGTAAATGTTTTTCTCATCGGTTATGATCCTTCACACCACTTGTCTATAGATTCCAAAGGCATGCAACTTATAGTGTTTTGATTACTTGAATTCATGGGAAGTATGATTTAAAAGGGACCCCAATTTAAAATTAGCATTCCCTCATTCAACCAACATAAATCGAGCAACCACCCTTTCCATAAAATATATGAAATTCAAAGGATTGTTTGTGGGCATGAGGACCTCGTATTTGATAACAGGACTTTCATATTTTCTATAACATCCAAACTGCATGGTCATGAGGAAACTCTTAACAAGGAGTATGTTGTGATAATGGAAATGATGCTATGACAAAAGAGACAAATTCAAGCCTTAGAGACTGAATGCAATATGCTTTGTTAGATGGTCATCAATCAGAATAAGACTTCCCCATCTACAACCTCAAATCTCATAATGTCAATGGGATCAACTCCAAGGGAACTCAAAGAAGAATAATTTGTCCATAAAATACATGAATATGTGGACATGGAAATATAGGAACCACATCCATCTCATGTTGGTCAAGAAGAAGCCTACAATAGTCATGTTTTCTGTTAAACATAATTTTTATTTATGTTTTGCATAGTAGAAATAGTTTTAGGAGTCTTTTTCAAGATTTGTATTAGCATAAGTTTTTGGATATCCTCTATGAAGGATATTTTGTTCTTTGTGTAATGATATCTAAATATTTTGCTCAACTACTAAACCATAGACTACGTGATGGTTTATTTTTTGTATTATTATGATGACTAGCATGGTTATAGCACTAATCCAGATTTAGGACCGGAACGAACTGATTAATAGACTGAATACAATAAACACATAGATATGGAGAACAATACAGATATCCAGTGAACAATATCTTATATTGAATAAATGAAATAGGCTGAAATTGTAAAACCGCAGAACTGAAACAACTTGTTTGAATGGTGGTAGTTATCTCTAAGAAGAGATGTGGATTCTATGTGCATCCATCTAAGCAGAATGATTACAATGAGGCTCCAGAGGCCTTTTTAATATTACTCATGAATTCCAAAACCCTAGACATCCAAAAACCTAACCCTAGGAGGTGAAACGCCAAAAGTCATGTGGGCCCCTATGGGTAAGTTGGTACCTCAATTTATCGGAGTCGTAACTTTTGCATACAATCTTCGTTTTAGGCGCGTGATAGCCCGTTGGAAATTTATTTTTGAGAACTACACATTACGCTGTCAAAATCTAACTCCATCTACAGTTTGACTGTGGTAAGCCAAAAAATAATTTTTTAGGGCCCCAAAACGGCCCTGGAAGTACATAAAGATTTGTTGACATGAAAACATCCAAAATAATCTAGTTGGATTAGGTGGGAGGCCACCAACCTCCTCCTGGAAGATGTGTAGGGCTTCAGACAACCCCAGAAGTGTAGAACCCACAATTAAACAGAAGCACAAAAGAACGTGTTGAACTAAAAAACTCTCAAGAGGACCCAGTTGGAATAGGTGGGTGGCCACCAATATCCACTTGGATCAGTCCTCCCCCCTTAGGAAGAAATGGTCTCCATTGCATTGACTTCCCCCATCAGGTGAGGAAACTTCTGTTGAATTTGGCCCCGGGTGAAACACTTTCCTTGGTGTAGGATCTACAATGCCTTGACAACTCGATAAAGTTGGATCCTCTGCTGGTGAGTGCCCTTGACTTGTGTGTCCACTATCTGATAAGTGGATTGTTGTTCCATGCAGTCAGGTTTGAGCTCTGTTGGTGTTAGTTGTTATGCGATCTCTGAGGTGTCCAATAATGGTGGAAAATATGGCCAAAGGAGGTCCACATTGAACACTAGGTGCAATCCAAGGAAGGGTGTAGTGTTGAGCTCAAAATCATTTCTACCCACGAACTTGGTGATAGTGTAAGGCCCATAGCGAAGTGGGAGGAGTTTCCTATGGGGCCCTGTAAGAGGCTCTTTCTACAAATGTAACCAGACCTTGTCTCCAACCTAAAACTGGTGTTGTACCCTATGTTGATCATGGTGTTTCTTGTACTTGGAATTTCCTTTCTGCAAAATCTCATGGACCTGTTGGTGAATGTGTTGAATCTGCTCAATGAATATGATGGCTTTATCGGTCTTAGAATAAACATGGGCAAAGTCAGTATGTGTGGTTTCAAGAGGTAGTGCAACATCAATGGGACCCAAATGTTGGAATCCCAGCCCCACCTGAAATGGGCTATGGTTGGTCGAGCTATGGAGATCCATGTTATAACTTTGTTGAACATAGGGCAGACTCTCATCCCATGTATGCAGATTCTTAGAGTTGTACATGCACAGGATGTGCACAATAATCTGATTGACGGCCTCTATTTGGTTGTCTGTTTGAGGGTGGAAAGCAGTGGGTTTAGTGATCTTGGTGTCCAACAGTGACCAGAGACTCGACCAAAATGTGTTGAGGAACCTGCAGTCCTGGTCGGAGATGATGGTCTGTGGTATCCCAAAATGGACCCACACTCGTTCGAAGAAGAGATTGGAAGTATTTTTCGTTCTGATGTTCTTCTTGCAGGCTGTGAGGATGGCCATCTTCGAAAACTGATCAAATACGACAAATACACAATCATTTCCTTTCTTGTTGGACGAAAGGCCAGACATGTAATCCATCGAGATGGATTCCCAAGGATTCTCGAGAGTAGGAAGAGGGGTGTATAAGCCTTTCTTATTGATGGCTGGGCTAGAAATGGCACATGTAGTGAAAGATCTTATATACTTGTTGATTTCCAGTCGACTTTTTGGCCAACAAAAATGTTTTTGTAGAATGACCACAGTTTTCTCCACCCCAAAATGTCCTACCATCTGACTGTAGTGGTCTTCCCAAATCAGCTTTGCACGCTCACTTGGAGGAACATAGAGATGGCCCAGATGGCATAACAGTCGATCCTGAATGTGAAAATCAGTGACATTCGCGCCCGTACCCAAGAGTTGATAGGTGGTGGGGAAGTCTGAATCTTGCTAATAAAGTTGGGGGCACTCTGATGCCTCGTGTCCATAGGAATGGAGCACAGTGGTGAATGAAACCACAGGAGGTCGATTGAGGTAGTCAGCGACACGATTTTTGCTCCATGTCTTATACTTGATGTTGAGATGGAATTGATGCAAGTAGGTGGACCAGTTTTGATGGCAGTTATTCTGCAACTTCCCCTGTTTTTGTATGAACTGCAGACGCTTGTGATCAGTGTGGATGATTGTCTCCTTTCCCAGAATGTAACATTTCCATTGACGACAAGCTTGTACAATGGAATACATTTCCTTGTCATAGGTGGGGTATTTCCTTACAGTGTCTGAGAGTGTCTCACTATGGTATGCCATTGGATGAATGTGTTGAGTGAGAAATGCGCCTACAACATAGTTAGATGCATCAATCTCAATCTCGAATGGTTGTTACAGATGGGCAAGGAGAGTATTGAATTTGAGCACAAGTGATGCTTCAAATCATCAAATGCTAATTGTTGTTCCTCTCCCCATGCGACCTTTTCCCTGCCACCGCCCTTGGTCACTTGGATGAGGGCCCATGCAATATGGGAGAATCCAAACACAAATCATCGGTAGAATTTGTCCAGTCCCAAGAATCTTTGAAGCTCGGTTAGTGTGGTTGAGGCTTGCTAGTCACAGATGACTTGGTTCTTAGTTGGATCAACATGTACCCCATTATCATCAACAATGTAGCCCAATTATTGGACCATGTTCATGCCAAAGGAGAATTTTTTTAAGTTGGCATATAGCTTGTGTTGCCGCAGAGTGCTCAAAACCTGTTGAATATGCCACATGTGCTCCTCCCAAGTTATGATGAAGATGAGGATGTCATCCAAATATACCACCACAAAAGAGTTGGTGAAGGGTCTCAATACATCATCCATCAACCTCATGAAAGTGGCTGGTGCATTTTTTTAATCCAAAGGGCATGACCAACCATTCAAAGAGACCTTCTTTATATTTCAAAGTTGTCTTCATACATTAGTTGGTTCGATGGGAACCTGGTGGTAGCCATAATTTAGGTCAATCTTGTTGAAGAACTTTTCCCCCTTGAGTTTTTCATGAAGTTCATCAATTCTGGGAATTGGGTACTGGTTCCTGGCTGTGATTTTTTTTCATTCTCTGTAATCAATGCAGAGTTGCCATGTCCTGACCTTCTTCTGCACTAGTACAATCGAGCTTCCGCAAGGGGAGGATCTAGGTTTGATGTGCCCCTTTTGAAGAATATCTTAGATCTAACGCTTGATTTCGTCATTTTCCATCAACGAGCGATGATATACTGGTCCATTAGGCAGAGGTGCATCGAGGGTTAGATCAATTGGATGCTTGAATTAACAGTGCATTGGTACCCCGGTGGGTGAGGAGAAGATGTTTATGTACTCTTCCATGGTCATGTCTACTTGCTTCTGCTGCAAATAGAGGCTCTATGTAGAGGTCATGGATGTGGCGACGACCTTCTGCTTACTGTGAGCATGGATCACAAAGAAGACTAACTTCCCAGTATGTGAAATGACCTTATTGCATTGCTTAGCAGACATTAAAGAAATAGAGGTAGGTGGTGCTACCTATGGTATCTTGTACAATTTTCTACCCAAAGTAATAATAACACCACGGGGTCTAGACTCATACACAACATGACACTTCCACAAATATGGTTGTCCTAAAAGAACATCAAAAAATTCAAGGGGAGAAATGTCACACGATACCTCGTCTTTGAAAGGCTTGATGTCGTAGGGCAGACGACACTGTTGGATGAAACAAAGATCTCTTCCTTAGAAAAGATAGTCAATTGCGTAGGGATGCAGATGTGATGGCGTCGGTAGGTCCAACTGCTTGACGACCTTTGTTGAGATTAGGTTCTTTTAACTGCCGCTATCGATAATGAAATGAAGTGGAGCCCCCTTTACCCATATATGTGAGTGAAAGAGATGTTCCCCTTCCTATGGCTCTTCTGGTTCGCTTGGATGGAATTTGGTGGTAGCGACAGTAGCACTGGGTTCAACATTGATAATTTGTTTCCCTCCTTCTAGATTTGATTCAGAGTCAAAATCGACCTCTAACTCGGAAGCCTTTAGCTCGACCATGAGTGACTGCTTGGAGCGACATTCTTCGGTGTTGTGCCAAAGGCTTTTATGGAATTCACACCATTTTCCTGTGTCCTTATTCGTCTTCTCATTATCCTTCTTGTGTTGTGGCTTGGACTGGTTGTCCTAAGAGTGGCCATATTTTCTATGTCCCTTGT
The DNA here is from genome assembly GCA_009831015.1 of Picea engelmannii. Taxonomy (NCBI): domain Eukaryota; kingdom Viridiplantae; phylum Streptophyta; class Pinopsida; order Pinales; family Pinaceae; genus Picea; species Picea engelmannii. Next base: position 35,430 of record ML800294.1, read on the forward strand.
TGTGTGGGTTGGGGGCGCCTTTGCCCTGCTTCGACTGTGAGGAGTTTGTAGATCCAAACTCTTGCTTCTTCTTCTTAAATTTTTGCTCGATCTTGACAGTATATCTGTTAGAATATAGAAGATGGTGTGCTCGTTTTACCATTGAAGATACCTTCGTCACCCAACCATAGGCCGAAGCCTCCCTCTGAGCACCTTAACCTTGACTGAGAATTCCTCCGGAAGCAAACCCTAGGCTAGATAGCCAAACAAGGAGTAGTGCATCAATCCCCAAGGATAGCGCAACACAAAAGACTGATCAGATAGTCCCAAACCCTATCCAAGAGATATCCAAGCCAATACTGAAACTAGTTGCTGCTGCAGCTGCACCTGCAACCCTCCTCCAAACCTGCGCACCAGACTACAACTACAGTGCACACCAACTGGGAAACTGCTGCGCAGAACTGGATCTATCTTCAACTGCTGAGATGCTTCAAATGAGAACTGGCGCCCTATATTTATAGTAATCCTGCCAGTTTGTTGGGGCCGACTTCTCCTTCTAGGTATCTTCCTGATCAGTATATTATTATTAATTCTGGCCGACTTCTTCTCTTGGGGGATAATAGCCTAATATAAATTATCTTCTTGATCCGACAAGGCTTCTAGGGTTATTAGCCAATTCATTAGGGTTTCTCTTGCTTCCCGGAGTCTTCTATTCTCGTGAGGTTCACACGTGGGGGTAAATACCTCCCGCAGCTACCATAATATTAACACTCCCTCCTAGCTAGAGAGGTATTTACAGGTAATGGACTTGAGCACAAAACATACCATTTACCCGGTAGCATCAATATAGTCATCTAGACTAC
>ML800294.1:40700-61669 GCA_009831015.1 Picea engelmannii
TTTCACAATATCCAGCACTTTATTCTTAGCAAGGATGAGGTCAATCCTTGTCTTCCATGCTTTGAAGTTAGAGGCTCCATCTAGCTTGTTCTCAGACTTCATAGAGTTCGTCATGGCTTGCTTGACTTGGTCAAACCCTAGATTTTTCCAGAAATCCAAACTTCACGTCTTGGCCTTCTGAGAGTACCAGAAGATGCGTTGGGCTAGGGCGCACTGATCTATCCGAAGATTAGGTCAATCTCGTCACTTAAGGTGCCTCGACAAGAGGTTTAGGGTTTCTACAACTGCTTTTGTTGGTAACCCTAGTTGCAGTGCTTTTGGAAGTTTCTCCTGCTAGTAACCCTAGAGGCAGTTCCTCAACGAGCTCAATATCTAGCGGCTATGTTTCCTTCTAGCATTTTAGGATGACTGAAGGGGTGTGGGCCCATAACCTGTTAGAATATAGAAGATGGTGTGCTCGTTTTACCATTGACGATACCTTCGTCACCCAACCATAGGTCGAAGCCTCCCTCCGAGCACCTTAACCTTGACTGAGAATTCCTCCGGAAGCAAACCCTAGGCTAGATAGCCAAACAAGGAGTAGTGCATCAATCCCCAAGGATAGCGCAACACAAAAGACTGATCATATAGTCCCAAACCCTATCCAAGAGATATCCAAGCCAATATTGAAACTAGTTGTTGTTGCAGCTGCACCTGCAACCCTCCTCCAAACCTGTGCACCAGACTGCAACTGCAGTGCGCACCAACTGGGAAAATGTTGCCCAGAACTGGCTCTGTCTGCAACTGCTGAGATGCTTCAAATGAGAACTGGCGCCCTATATTTATAGTAATCCTTCCAGTTTTTTGGGGGCGACTTCTCCTTCTGGGTATGTGTCTGTTCAGTATATTATTATTAATTCTGGTCGACTTCTTCTCTTGGGGGCTAATAGCCTAATATAAATTATCTTCTTGAGCCGACAAGGCTTCTAGGGTTATTATCCAATTCATTAGGGTTTCTCTTGCTTCCCAGAGTCTTCTATTCTCGTGAGGTTCACACGTGGGGGTAAATACCTCCCACAGCTACCATAATATTAACAATATCTATAAGTCGTACTCAATGAGGTGATGTCCAGAAACTCCATTTTTGTTTGAATGTATCTATGCAAACAACCGTGGTATTTTAGCACTAGATGTCACTTAGAGTCTTTGATACCCAATTTGGTGTGCAAGGTATGGAAAATATTGGAGAAATGTGGTATTGTTTGGTCCCTTTCCTGACACAAGGTGGTCCATATGGTGTATTAGTCCTTGTAGCTTCCAACAGGGTAGTATTGTTCTTTAATGGCATACCAAAAGGAATCCCATGTAGGGGAAACCAAAAATATTGCAGATTCCTCTATGGCCCTTTGCTCAGATTAAGTGTCCCACCAGTCCTTAACATGGGGGATGGCCTTAAGGAGTGAAAAAGTAATATTTTCCCTATCGGAAAAATTGTGGACCGAAAAATACCCTTCGAGCAGATTCAACCATTTATCTACAACATCCGCATCTATGAGTCATTCAAATAATGGAATATCAAAATTTACCTATACCTTGAAGGGGGTTTCATGGCCGCTTGATGAAGATGCTTCTCTTGTGAGAATTCGCCGAAGGATCTGTGCAAAGTTGTCCATCATTTCATTCCTTTGTCGCGCAAGGGCTTCCTCGAAAATTTTAAAATGATCTCTTGCTCCATTATATTTATTTTCATCCCCCATGGGTTATTGTTGGGCTTGGCGCGACTGATCTTGCAAAGGCTCGATTGTTTCGAGTCCCAACTTCTTGTACCTAGATCTTGTAAGGGACATGCACGAAGAAAAACAAATGAAGAGCATACCACTCTAATACCATTGATCTAGATTTAGGAGCAAAACGAACTCATTAACAAACTGAATACAATAAACACAGATATATGGAGAACAACACAAATATCCAGTGAACAATATCTTCTATTGAATAAATGAAATAGGATGAAACTACAAAACTACATAACTGAAACAACTTGCTTAAATGGTGGTAGTTATCTCTGAGAAGAGATGTGGTTGTTACACGCATTCGTCTGAGCAGAATGATTACAATGAGGATCCAGAGGAATTTTTAATATTACTCATGAATTCCAAAACCCTATACATCTAAAAACCTAACCCTAGGAGGTGAAATGCCAAAATTCATGTGGGCCCCTATGGGTAATTTGGTACCTCAACTTCCCTAGGTCGTAAATTTTGCATACGACCTCCATTTTAGGTGTGTGATAGCCCGTTGGAAACGTATTTTCGAGAACTACACATTACGCCATCAAACTCTGACTCCTTCTACAACTTGAATGTGACAAGCCAAAAAACTGTTGTTTAGGGCCCCAAAATGGCCCTAGAAGTACATAAATATGTGCAGACATGAAAACATCTAAAATAAGCCAGTTGGATTACGTGGGAGGCCACCAGTCTCCTCCTGGAAGATGTGTAGGGATTCATACAACTCGGAAGTGTAGAACCCACAATTACAAAGAAGTATAGAAGAATGTTTTGAACTAAAAAACTGTCAAGAGGAGCCAGTTGGAATAGGTGGGTGGCCACCAATATCCACCTGGATCAAGCACATTTCTAATACAAAATATATCCATTCCTATTAAAAAAAAGCATTCCTTCATTCAACGATGCCCCCTCATTTGCCTTAGCTTCAGAGAGGATGTTGAAGGGCCTTAATACCTGATAAAATTTTATAGCCTCAAATCTCATCACCACCCCATGGGATCTTTAAATCAATATGGAGAAGCTTGAATTATGAGATAGAAACTAGTTTCAGATTTGAAAAATTATGATTGATTAGTCTCCAAAAACAATAAGGCTTTTGATTTTTTTTATTATTTGAGGATAGATAATCCTTTATATAGAGATAATTATTTTGCTTGATTATTGGTGGATTAACCAACCCCCCTAGGAAACATTTAGTTCCTATTTCTTTCAAGTTTAAACATGACCCCCCTCCCTCACACCTACCACCCCTATATTTTGGAGAATTTTTTTTTTTAAAGAAAAAAAATATATTTTGTATTAAAAATAAGTTGCAGTTGATTTGGTCAACATAGGATTACAAAAAGGATTTTGTCTCTTAAAACAAAAACCGACATAATTATCAAGCAATATGAATTTGAAGCGGAAAGGTATATATCATCCTTTGTAGAGGATTTCAAAATGTTTCTATTGTTATAAACTCTAAAAAAGACACCTAAAAGAAGAACGGTTTTTCATAACATAAGATAAACTAATATTGATAGAGGGCATGCTTGTTGTGCACCTCATCTTGACCAACCTTAGTCGGCAGCAATTCTTGGTTTTCCAAATCCATGTCTTCTAGCATTTGATAGACCATTTCTTCTTCGTTTGGTTCACTAGGGACATATCTCATTAACATTCTAAAATTGGAGGCTACAGATTGAGAACCCTTACTAAGCTTACATGCCATATTTCTTTTGCATGTCATATTCCTCATCATTGAACACTTTGCTTTCAAGACCTGAATTTTCCTTTTTTGCTGCAGGAGAGTTTCCATGATCACTACATTTTAAGAATTGTATTGATGCTCATTTTCATGGACCTTGGTTGTTACCAAGAATATGGACATCCTTTTCCATTGATGAAATCTTCTTGCCTATGAAGTTCTCTATGCATTTCTTGAATCTCCCTCTTAGGATTCTCATGGTTTCTAGGGAAATCCAAATCCTAAAGCCTCCAAAAGTGCCCAACCAGAATATACATAGTGGAATTCATGAGAAAGCAAGTATAATACACACAAATGGAGACCCTAAATCCATCACACACAAAGGGGCAAATAAGTCCTTCCCAAGCTCAAAGAGGAGGAAATCTCGCAATATTCTCTAGACACCAATTTGAGGTCAACTCAAAAAATAACCAACATTCCCTAGCATACTCATTTATAACCAAAAATTGGTAATTCCAATAAGCCCATAGAAGAAAACTATTTGAATTCAAGAGGGTGAGAGACCTAACCTCTCTACAACTAGTGCAAAGGGATAAGAAAAATACCCAAGAGCTAAAATACACAAAAGAAACATTGTCTAGACCTTCCCTAGCTCTTATAAAAGATAGGCTCAAAGTATCCCCAAATCTCTAGGGTAAATCCAATGCAAAGGGAGACCAACAAAACCAAACCCAATTTGAAACCTCATAGTAATGCCCAAAAATGACTTGACCAACAACTAAATAATCCAACATAGCTCTTTCGAAATGGCTTACCCGAAATTCCAAATGAGTTGAAGACGACAACCATAGAAATCCCTTGCCAACCTTCTCTCCAATGCATAACTCAAACTCCATAATCCTACCTTCATCTTACATTAATTTTCCCATCAATTCAAAAGGTCGGTAATGAATTAAGGATGACATGTGTGAGGATGTCATGAGGATGATGCACATAGTGTTCCTCCTCCAACTATATGCTTTGTTTCTACTTTGATGAAGTGACATCAATGTCCTTAACCACTTGAAAAATGGTGACATGAATTCAATGATGAGGTTCATGACCTTAGAGGATAGCTTGAAAAACAATTTCTCCACCTTTTTTTATAACGCATTCACTCAATCTAGAGGTTGTATTGGCATGGTTATCCACATGTTGATTGAGATCCCTTAGAACATGAAAAAACTTGATGTCCTTGAAACAAAGAACCTCCTTTCTAATTCTATACATGAGACAGGATAACTTGCCATCTAACGAGGTTTTCAAGTTATTCATTAGATTGATAATTATGGTTGAGTCCCCAATATCTATCAAAGACTTCATGCTAGATGAGTTTATGGATTTTAGTCCCTTGAGGAGAGCCCTTTGCCTAGTTGTTTGTGGCTATCCCGAGTCCCCATTTCATAGCTCAATTCTTGTTTCCCCTTGAGATGAAGGATGACCTTGCCCCACTCTTGCCACCCTTATATTTTGAAGATATTATTACCAAAAATTTTGCCACCCTTATATTTTGAAGATATTATTACCAAAAATTTATTGATAAGAAAATTAAATTACTATTTTTATTAATAAAAAATAATATTATTCTCTTGGTACATGTCGCTTTGAAATTTTACGAATAAAACTATAAGGAACATATATAAATTAAATAAAAATTAATTATGATGAACTTATATTACTTTATGATTGAACCACTACCTTAATACAATCCCTTGTTGTAAAGATTCACTCTTATTAGTTGGTTGTAACTTGAAAATCATTACACGAGAAGTGGAGGAACCTCAACCATCTTTTTCTACTATTTATCTTTGTTTCTTCTATTTAAGATAAGAAAGATTTAAAATGATTATTTATGATTTATTATAAACAAATAATTTCATTTAATAATTTTTTTGACATTATTAGAACTTGAATAATTAGTTCAATAAAGTAGTAGTATTTTTTTTTATTAAAAATTTAATTTTTCGAATAATTAAATATATTTACAAATTTAAAAAAATATTATAAGAAATTTGTATAATAATAATAATTGATTTTTAAAATCACGGTTTAATTAAACACCAAATTTATATAAAAACCTTATTTATTTGTCCAAGGTTGGCAAGAGTGGGGGGGTGTCCTCATTGATTTTGGAGGAAAAATCGAATTTTGATTCAAGTTAAAAAATGAGGCCACAAGAATTCAAACAATCACCTTTTATCAAGTTCTAAAGGGTTTTAATCAACAAGATGACTCATTATCCAACAAGGAAACACGGTTAAAAATGGGGAAGCTTTGGGTTAATGGTCAATTAACCATCCAATCCATCCCTTAATCAACCCTTATAAATTAATGACGAGTGCCACAAGTTTATTAAGCCACATGTCTATCATGCATGAGTCCCTCCCTCAAGGCATTGCAATAAAATGGATGTGACCCAAGGCTCCATCGCATATGTTTGAGTTCTTGGGGATGATGTGCATTGAAGGTCGAGGTTTGACCTTAGGCAACTCTATTCAATTCACCTCCACTCGAAATTATCATTAGTTCTTAGGTTAAGAAACAAATTGTCATTCTAGAGGCAGAGTGTAACTTTATTCAGAATCTTGTGGATAATTTGAACAAAGATGCAGAACCCGTGACTTCTAATCAGTGCATGTTTGGCCAAGGAGAACACAAGGATGAGGACACAATGATCCATCTTATTGAAGAGCAAGATTCAACACATGTAGTCATTGATCTAGAAGAGGTCATAAGTCACCACACCTTCCTGCTAATTTATGTTTTACAAGGTCATATTTATCTTAGGTATCTTTTATAAATTATATAGTAGAAACAATAACTAGGAAATTTTACCAGTAGATATATGTAAACTCTATACGTTGTTTTTGATCTGGGAAAACAACTTGAGTTTGGATCTAGGCAAACTTTGTATGTGGTTTTGGATTTGGGCTATTAACACCATGACTAATATTTCTTTGATCTCCAATACACTGGCACTTGATCCCTTTCTCCACGTCAACACATCACATCTCTATCTTCCTTCGGTCGATGACACTTCATAAATCAACACATCGCAACAATGTCATCAATCGTTTGCGCGCATTAAGTGTCAAATCATACCCATTTTCTCTCTTGATCTTAGCACTCGAAGGGCCCAACAAGGTTATATTAACCATGTTTTTCCCTTTTCAGTTTCACTATTTCCACACCAAGGCATGGGAGTGAATACCAAGGCATTTACAATGACCAAGCCTCTTCCCCGATCATCAACACTCGATCTTCGAGCTCTCTTACGCTGGTTAGTTAGCTCGTTCTCCCCACCTTTCTTTTGTTTTCTCCCTTTATATTAGATATAAAAGGGGTAAGGGGGAAAGATGAGCTAGGGTTTCATTTCACCCTGCACTGTCCTAAATGTTAACTTTACTCACAAAATCAATAAATGTATTATTCAATGATTTTTTCAAACACTTGGTACATAATGATTTTAGTCTTCAATAATCAAGCACATTAATGCATTTCTCATACATTTTCTCAATGAAACTATAAGCTAAAATAATGTGCTAAGTAAATTTGCAGCGGAATATAAATGACAATGATAACTAGCAAACAATGAACACTTGGAGTTTGGTCCAATGACCTAGGAAAAACCCCAAAGGGGAAAATCTATGAGATAAAGTGTCTTCTTTATTATTATATGAAAAACTCATAAATTTCAAAACTGAGAAAATTCTCTTTTCTAGCTTACAATAATAAAAGAAGCAATAAATATTTTCAAGCTTATCTCAATATACAAGCTCCCTTCTTGAAACTCGTGCCCACATATGTTAGAACATGTGTATGACCTACAATACAACTGCAACAATTAATGACATCATGAAATATTGTGTTTCTCCTTGGGAATCAACCCAACAATCATTGCTCATTGTGTACAGACTGTATGGTATAGAAACAACAAGTTTTTACTTAATTCTCATGCTCAGAATTTGTCTCGAACTGTGTGCTTCCCTCACGACCTGTACAAAATGTTATTACTGATGTAAAATCTTCTCTTCTTTCTCAATCTCATGTGCATCTCACACACTGATGTCTTCTCACTTGAAAAACATACATTTTATGTTTTCCCATTAATGACCTAACCCTAACCTTCTTAACTTCTTTTAATCTAATGAATGGGATTTGCTTTCATCATTAAAAGCTAGGATTTAACTTCACGTTAAATACACTTTAAGTCATTAAATAATACAAAATTCGCTTTCAACTTTAAAATATAAAGTCACTTTATAAAATAAAGTTATGACCACTTTTCACCTAATAAAATGATATTTACATGAGATACTTTTTAATGTCCCTTCCATACTAGGAGTTATCATATGAATGGATAGCCCGAGCTATAACTTTAAACACTAACCCCTCACCTCACCTCTAGTTCAAAAGGTTTAAACAATGGAGAAAGGGATTAGAGAAAGGCATAGGAAAATAAATCTTATGAATGCTACACTATTCCCATGCACCCTCATCTTATAATCCGCGACCATAGACACAATGAAGTCCAGTTTTTTATTCATGCCCCCTTTCTCCCCTGAGCTCAACCCTTTCCCTTTCTACCATGATTAGAGAAGAAACCCTAATCGATGCGCTCATCATTTTAAGCCCTAAGTATCGTAGTGAATCTCGCAGCAATGGTGGTGAAAAAAACCCTTCGCTTGCGATACAACTACCTTGACAAGGAAAATCCTTTCCCTCACCGACATAGCCTGTATCGTCAGAGAAAGGCTCTTCTCCATCGATGTACCATGTATCAGTAAGGAAAATATATTTTCCATCACCCAGATCATTGCCAGTCTTTGCAAGTTATGGATTGAACATTTTGTATGATTGATTCCTTCCTTAGATGATGATTAATCTAAAAAAAAAAATCTTGTGGTTTTCTCACATGTTTATAATGCAGATTAAGCCATGACGACTCCTCAGAAAATCTCACAAAGTGAAGACAAAGCTCATGTTGAAGAGGCCTCCACGAGCAGAGTCTTAGAAGAAGAATACATTGATACCTCGGGACATGTCTATGACGATACCAAAGGTGTCATTGATAATGAAACCTTGCTCAAATGGGGTGAAGTCTATTAGATGTTCAACAATCAAACATTCCCCCAGTTGCTTGAAGACAATCATGACCTCAACACATATAGAAACACCAGGAGGTCTAAATTATATAAAGTTGCAGTGCATGCAAAAATATTTCCTTGCGTGGAATCCATTTCATGGATTGTGAAGCATGTCGATCTGGATACTAGATACATAATGAATTCTCAAGGTCTCCCAATCACCTCCTTCTAGGATTCAGTTATTGCCTCTTACTACCATCTAGAGGAAGGAGAAAAGGAATTGGACAAGAAGTTGGTGAAGAATTTCCCACACAGCCCAAGAGAGATCCCGAAGAGTTGATACAAGCCTAGAAAGGTGTTCAAGACCAGACAGCTTGACAAATATCCCACAAATCTACTTAGGCTACCATACCAATACATAGTGGCAATGATAAGTAGGATTTACGGGGAACCCAATGCCCATAAATGAAAAATTAAATGGGTGCCTATGTTGTACTATGTCACGGACAACAATTCGACATTCAATTGGGTAGACATATTATCCTCTTCCTTTGAGGAAGCACTTGTAGTAAAAAAGCACACTGCTCCAAGGGAGTTTTCAAGTTTCCATATGGCATTCTACCTCCTTGACGTGATGTGTGTATGCCACACTTATCCTCAGATGGGATGGGTATGGAAACCCAACGATTCTCCAATTCACATATACTGCAAGGTTCTATGGGAGAAAAAATATCATTTTGAATACCAAAAAATCTTTGACAATCTCTTAATCCCCTTATACCAACTCATATTTGGTCACCAGCACCCTACATGACAGATAAGGCTCGAGCCATAGTCAAAAGGATAGGGGATTGGTATCGCTTTGAATATGAGACCTACATTAGGATATATGGAGCTACTAAAGCTCCACACTTGCTTCCAAAATTTGTCCCAGACAAACTAGTGTTGTACAAGATTACATACCAGATGGTCATACACGAGGTAGGTGTAGTGTTGTACAGAGACAAAAAATCCATCTAGCCTCCTCTCGCAATCTGGGTTGTGTCATACTCATTTAAAGATGTCAAGGAAGCACAAGTAGAAGTGAATACACTCATATATTTCCACTTCGGAAAAGAAATATTTCAGAGGCGCGATCATCTAGATGTCGTCAACACCCACTACATTAACTACAAATATAGATGGGATTACACAACTGACATCTGAGAGGAACAAGAAATCTATTGTTGAGTTATAACCTACCATGATGTAATTTTCAAAAGGAGAGGCAACACACTGGGTAGAATAGAAGATGAGTAGAGATCTAGAGAGGCTCAAAAGAATATCCAAGAGGAAGAAGTAGCCAAGGCAGTAGCAACGATGGTGTCAGAAACAACTGAGGTACTAGCGACATAAGAAGGAATGGCAGCAGTAGCAACTAATACAGAGAGGAAAATAAAATCAACATAAGCTACTGGAATAAAAGAAAATAAGAAGAGAAAAGAAGAGGAAGTTGAAAAGAAGTGACAGAAAGAGACAACAATAGACAAAGCGGTTGCCAAACAACAAAGGAAAAAATAGAAACAAAGGAAAATAAGAGAAGAATAGGTTGAACGCAAGAACCAAGAAGAAGTAGCATGAGTTGAAGCAGAAGCAGAAGTAGAAACAACAACCGAAGCAACAATTGCAGCAGAGGAACAACGGAAAAAGGAGCAAGAAGAAAGAAATGACAACATAGATCCCATGAAAATGGATGTTTCAGGATCATCAAATGATATCCCACTCACAAGGGGAAAATTCACATTAGGGGAGTAGGGATTGGGAGCATTTACATGATCGAAGGCTCAGAAGGTGGCCAATTTAAATGCCTTAAGATTGGACAAAGAATTTGATAAGTTAATTTTGCAGAAAACTAGAAAGCTACCAGTGTCAGGAAAGGCTTCCTTATTAGTAATGATCGAGACCAATGTAATAGAAGACATCAAAGATGATCATCTTTCAATCACTTCAACGGATGTTGTTTTCACACTAGTTTCATAGTAAAATATAAAATACTTGGTGCGTGAATGATCCAGATTTTATGACAAGAATGAAATGAATACAAATTATTAAAATATGCTTAACACAAAATAATAGATATACAGTAAAATTGGTTTTCTATTCGATAAGGAAATAAGATGAAACTGTAAAACGCAGTGGAAAACAAGCTTGCTGGAATGGTGGCAGCTTATCTCTGAGAAGAGATGTGATGGTTGTGCTCATTCGCAAGAAGATGATTACAATGAGGCTCTGAAGGCCTTTTTACAATAAACATGAATTTCAAAAACCCTAGACATCCAAAAACCTAACCCTAGGAGAGGAAGTGCCAAAATTCATGTGGGCCCCATTTGGGTAAGTTAATACATCAACTTCCCAGGGTTGTAACTTTTGCATACGATATTTGTTTTAGGCGCACGATAGACCATTGGAAAGGTATCGTCGAGGAGATTCATTTTGGGGGTTCAATCAGAGCCTTAGGTTATCATTAAGAATCTCGATCTCGAAAAACCTTCATTTAGGCCCTCAAAATGGCCACGGAAGTTAAAAACTACTAAAAATAGTAAATTGCCAAAATTGCCAAAAACTTGTTTTGAGTGAGTTGGAAAAGGTGGGTGGACACCGATATCCACTTGGATCAAATCTGCCTCATTAGGAAGCAATGGTCTCCATTGCATTGAGTTCCCCCATCAGATGAGGAAATTTCTACTGAATTTGGCCCCGGGTGAGCCACTTGCCTTGGTGCAAGAGCTACCCTGCTTTGACGACTCGATAAAGTTGGATCCTTTGTTGTTGAGTGCCCTTGATATGTGTGTCCATAATCTGATCATTAGATTCATTTTGCATGCAGTCAGGGTTGAGCTCTGTTGGTGTCAACTGTTCTTCTATCTCTGAGGTGTCCAATAATGGTGGGAAATATGGCCGAAGGAGAGCCACGTTGAAGACTGGGTGCAGGCCAAGGAAAGGGGGAATGTTGAGCTCAAAAGCATTGTCACCCACAACCTTGGTGATGGTGTACAACCCATAATAGAGTGGGAGAAGATTTCGATGGGGCCATGTAAGGCATTCTTTCTGCAAGTGCAACCAAACTTTGTCTCCCACCTAAAACTTATGTGGCACCTGATGTTGATCATGGCTTTGCTTGTACTTGGCATTAGACTTATGTAGAATATCTTGAACTCGTTGGTGGATGTGGTTGGATCCGCTCAATGAACCAGGTGGCTTTGTCAGCTTCTGGTGGAGCAGGGGACGATTCGACCGAGGTGGTCACCAGGGGTAGTGAAACATCCATGGGGCCCAATGGTTGAAATCCCAACCCAACCTGAAAGGGGTTGTGGCCAGTTGAGCTACGCAGGGATTAGTTGTAGCTATGCTGGACATAGGGAAGACTCTCATCCCATGTGTGTGGGTGTTTTGAATTGTTCATGCGCAGGATATGTACGATCATCTGATTGATGACCTTAGTTTGGCCATCTTTCTGGGGGTGGAAGGCAGTGGATTTGGTGAGCTTGGTATCCAGCAATGACCAGAGGCTTGATCAGAATGTGCTAAGGAACTGACTGTCACTATCTGAGATAATGGTTTGTGGGATCCCAAAATGTACCCATACTCATTCAAAGAAGAGCTTCACAGTGGCTTATGTTGTGATGTTCTTCTTACAGGGGGCTAGAATCGTCATCTTAGAAAAGCGATCAACAACCACAAAAACACAGTCATTTACCCTCTTGGTGGACGAGAGGCCCGAGATGTAGTCCATTGAAATGGATTCCCACGGCATGTCAGGAGAAGGCAGAGGAGTGTACAGCCCCTGTTTCTTAGTGGTTGGTTTGGAAATAGCATAGGCGGTGCAGGACCTGATATACTTGTCGACATCCTGTCGAAGTTTCGCTAGTAGAAATGTTTATGCAGCACTGCCACTATCTTGTCGACACCAAAGTGTCCTACCACCCGACTGTAGTGAGCTTCCCAAATCAGATTCACACACTTGATTGATGGAATGCAGATATGTCCCAGAAGGCACAACAACCCATCTTGAAGATGTAAATTAGCGACCACTGAGTTGGCACCCAACATTTGGTAGGTGGTGGAGAAGTCAAGGTCTGTCTCGTAGAGGTGGGGCCATCTGGAGGTCTCGTGGATGCAAGAGTCTAACACTGTGGTGAGTGTCGCGACTGGAGGTCAGCTGAGGCAATCAACAACTCAGTTGGTACTTCTTGTTTTATAGTTGATGTTGAGGTGTAATTGTTGTAAGTATGTGGACCACTTCTAATGGTGGTCATTCTATAATTTTCCTTGGGTTTGCATGAACTGTAGTGGCTTGTGATCATTGTGGATGATTATCTCCTTCCCAAGAATGTAATGTCTCCACTAGCAGCAGGCATGCACAATGGAGTACATTTCGTTGTCGTAAGTATGGTACTTACGGACAAAATATGATAGTGTCTCACTATGATATGCCACAGGGTGTCTGTGTTGAGTGAGAACTGCACCCACAACATAGTCTGAAGCATCTGTCTTGATCTCAAAGGGATGTTACAGGTCCGGTAATGAAAGTATTGGGAATGAGCACAAACGCTTCTTCAAGTCATCGAAGGATTTTTGTTGGGACAAGCCCCACACAAATTTTTCCTTACCATCACCCCTGGTTACTTGGTTGAGGGCCCATGCGATATGAGAGAATCCCAACACGAACCTGCGATAGAAATTGTCGAGTCCCAAGAAGCTTCAAAGTTCAGTGAATGTGGTTGGGGTTGGCAAATCACAGATGACCTGGATCTTGGCTGGATCCACATGCACACCATGTCGATCAACGATGTAGCCTATGTAATGGACCCTGTCCATGCCGAAGGAGCATTTTTCCAAGTTTGCATATAGTTTGTGTTGTCGTAGGGTGTGCAAAACCTGTTGAATATGTTGCAAGTGTTATGCCAAAGTCTTGTTGTATATGAGGATGTCATCTAGATACACCACTACAAAATTATTGGTGAAAGGTTTTAACATATCATCCATCATCCTCATAAAAGTTGTTGGAGCATTTGTCAAACCAAAGGGCATGACCAACCATTCAAAAAGACCTTCTTTTGACTTGAAGGCGGTCCTCCATACATTTGTTTGTTCTATTAGGACCTAGTGGTAGCCAGATTTCAGATCAATATTACTGAAGCATTTGGCCCCAGTGAGTTGATCAAGGAGGTCGTCGATTGGGGAAATCAGGTATCGGTTTCGGACTGTAATTTTATTCAAGGCCCGGTAATCAATGTAGAGTCGCCAGGTCCCGTCATTCTTCTGCACCAGCATGATTGGGCTCCCACAAGGAGATGATATGGGGTGTATGTGCCCCTTATGGAGCAGTTCTTGGATATGCCTCTTGATCTCCTTGTTTTCTAACAGAGAGAGGTAGTATACTGGCCCATTGGGTAGCGGTGCGCCTGGGGTCAAATCGATGGGATGCTTGACCTGGCAGTGCAGAGGTACCCCAGTAGGAGAGGAGAAGATATTTGAGTATTCTTCCATGACCTTATCCACTTGCTTATGTTGTGTGGAGAGAATGATCGTGGAGGCCCTGGATGTGGTTGTGATCTTTCGCTCACTCTGAGAGTGAATCACGAAGAAGACAATTTTCTCAGTCTGAGAGATGACCTTCCTGCATTGCTTGGCAGAGATCAAGGAAATAGATCTAAGAGGGACTACCTCAGGTATCTTGTACAATTTCTTGTTCAAAGTAATAATAACATTACAAGACCTAGACTCATATGTAGCATGACGTTTCCATAAATAAGGTTGGCCCAAAATAACATTACAAACTTCGAGGGGAGAGACATCACACAATACCTTGTCTTTGAAGGGCTTGATGTCGTATGAACATCGACACTGTTCACTAACGCCGAGATCGCTTCCTTGGCGGAGCCATCCAATGGTGTAGAGTTGTGGGTGTGGAATTGTCAACAGGGCCAACCGCTTGACGACCTCTACTGAGATGAGGTTCTTCTGGATACTTCTATCAACGATGAAGTGCAACGAGGTGTATTTTACCCACATTTGTGAATGGAAGAGGCGCTCGCCTTCTTCTGGCTTGTCTAGTTCACCAGGTTGGAGCTTGGTGGTAGCAACGGTTGAGTTCCACGTCAATGATCCATATTCCCCTTTCTGGTTCTGACTCAGAGTCAGAACCCGCATCTGATTCAGAGGCTTTCACTTCGGCCACCGACGACTGCTTTGAGCAGCAGTCAATAGTGTTATGCCAAGGGCTCTTATGGAAGTCACACCACTTTCTGGTATCTTTCTTTGTCTTTCCAGTGTCCTTATTTTCTTGCGGATTGGACTGGTTGTCTTGATAATGTCCATATTTTCTCTGTCCTTTGTTCTGTGGGTTGGGGCCACCCCTTCCAGGCTTTTGCTATGAGGAGTTCCCAGGCCCAAATTTCCGTGTCTTTTGTTTGAGATTTTGCTCGATTTTGACGGCATATCGGTAGGTCGCGCCCAAGGAAGAGATGTCCAGAAATTCCATTTCAGTCTGGATGTATCTATGCAGAGCATCACGATACTTGAGCACCATATGTCACTCTGAATCTTTGATACCTAGCTTAATGCACAAGGTATGGAAGATATTTGTGAACTCTGGCACTGCTTGGTCTCTTTCTTGCCACATTGTGGTCCATTTGGTATACAAGTCGTCATAACTTTCGACAAGGAAGTTTGTTCCTTAATAGCATCCCTGAAGGATTCCCATGTGGTCGCGACTATAAATAATGATGGTTCCTCTGTTTCCTTTTGAGCACAGAAATTTTCCCACCAATCTTTAACATGGGGAACGGCTTTGAGGAGTGCAAAAGTAATATTTTCTCTATTCGAAAAGTTATGGATAGAAAAATACCCTTCTAGTAGATTCAACCACTTGTCTACATCATCTGTGTCTATCTAACCTTCAAATATAGGAATATTGAATTTGATTTGTACCTTGAAGGGGGCGGCACCTTCGCTCGAGGAAGATGCGTCACATGTTGGTAGTTGCCGAAGGATTTGCGTGAAACTATCCATGATCTTGTTCCTCTATTGCATGAGGGCTTCCTCAAACAACATTTTGAAAGGATCTATTGTCCCATCATCTTTCTTTTCTCCTTCCATGAGAGGTTGATTGGGCGTGCGAGAGATTTTGTCCTCAAGAGAAACAAGCTCGAGACCCAATTCTTTGTACCCTGACCTCGTTGGGGACATGCATTAAGACGACAAGGAGAAAACCGCTCTGATACCACTGATACGGATTTTATGAGTAGAAATAAATGAATACAAATTATTAAAATATGATTAGCATATAATAACAGAGATACAGTGAAATTGGTTTTCTATTCAATAAGGAAATAAGTTGAAACTGTAAAATGCAGCGGAAAACAAGCTTGTTGGAATGGTGGTGGCTTATCTTTGAGAAGAGATGTGACGGTTGCACTCATTCGCAAGAAGATTATTACAATGAGGCTCCGAAGGCCTTTTTACAATAAACAGGAATTTCAAAAACCCTAGACATCCAAAAACCTAACCCTAGGAAATGAAGCGCCAAAAGTCATGTGGGCCCCATTTGGGTAGGTTAGTACATCAACTTCCCGAGGTCGTAACTTTTGCATACAATCTTTGTTTTAGGTGCACGATAGCCCATTGGAAAGGTATCTTTGAGGAGATTCATTTTGGGGGTTCCATCAGAGCATTCAATTGTCATTGAGAAGCTCGATCCCAAAAAAACTTCATTTAGGCCCTCAAAATGATCTCGGAAGTTAAAAACTGCTAAAAATAGTAAATTGCCAGAAAATTGTTTTGAGCGAGTTGGAAAAGGTGGGTGGCCACCAATATCCACCTAGATCAGTGAAAACGGGGAGAAGGGTAAAAGGATAAGAGCACTAGAAGAAGAATTCCAACGCACTAAAAATGACAAGGAAAACTTCAAAGAGTTCAATATATGTGCAGAGGGAGTTAGGATAGAACTCCACAATATGGCAAGGGATATGTACGCAAATCTACAGGTTTTCCAGCATATAGCTACCCAGATTATGGCTCAACACAACAGAGCCCAGAACAAGAACATAGAGTTTGATGCAATCAGAGAAGGTCTGAATGAGATGCATCAATAGATTATAGAAAATCCTGACACTCTACTAGAATTTTCATGCATAACGAAGTGGGAGAGGAAGCTCAAGTACACTGCACTTGACAATTGTCAGTAAGTTGGGGAAAATTGAGAAGGAGATGAGGAACTCGCTCTCAATATGCACCCAGCTCCACAAAGCAGCATGCATTCTGGCTCACAAAATCCATCTTCCCCGGATCAAAGAGTTGGGTAAGCTAATGAGCGATGAATAGAGTTTCTCATAAGTAGAACATAATATGAAGCAAAGACAAATAGACACTAGAGTTGCGACCAAAGTGACAATGGATTTGATGAATAATAATCTTGTGAAACCAACAAATCCCAGAGTATGGTCCAGACCTTCATGGCTAACTTAAACAGAGATATGAAGACCCTCTCACAAAGTGAAACAACTCATGAGGTCACTTTGGAATCATCACTCTTTCGCATAATTGTTTCTATTTCGGGAGATCATGAAGTTTGGGAAGCTTACTTAAGGGATACAAACAAATAAGGGGGGCACATAATGAAATTCGAAATTATTCTCGCCCATCCATTCCTTGTATTTTTTTTTATCATAATTACACATTTTGTATCTATTGCAACCTATGTAAAGAAAGTTGAAAGGGAATATGAAAAGACATGTAATTGATTCTTGTAGAACTCAAGAACCCTTAATAGGTAACTATAAAATAAGAAAGAGACCCACTTTGAAAGGCTCTTCAACTTTGTAATTTTGGAGAACTATTTTTCTGAGAATAATATTGAGAATCCCTTAAGACCAATTTGATTGAGAGAAATATTTGTTTTCTTATGGTTTTTTGCTTTGGACTATTTCAAGTGAATGCTAGGATGTCTGGAAACACTGTAAGGATTTCATTGCACATATAAAATTTTCTTTTGTAAACTTAAAATTTATTCAACTGTTGTCTTTCTCTTTTATTAATTGTTTGATATGATGACCAAGTTTATGTATACGAGTGTATAGCTTAGAATTATCCGGTTATTCCTCTGTACACGTATGTTATTAATCTTTATTTCTCTCTAACATCTATTTGAAATAAATTTAATGCAGTGATTACTAACATCTTGATATGTTCATTGGTTACCCTTAGTTTCTCCTATCTAGGATAAGATAGAATAGATTTTATTTTCGCTAGTTTAGTTTGCATCTACATGCATACCCCTATATTAAACCAATCATTTACCCCCCAATATAGTAATGGTAGCTAGGCCAGAATCCGATTGGGTCTCCTAATCCAAACGGTGTGAAGTCTAGTTGGGATCTCGTACCAGGGAAGACCCATTTCTGTTGAAGGGCATTATGTTCGCGTCAACACACATAAAACAAACAAACTAAACAAATTACCTAACCCATAATTTCATCAATTATAAAGGTGATTAATCAAACCAAACCGATTTTTTTTTAAAACATCATTATGTGTTTCATTTTTCTCAATATTGTTAGAAATACGTTTAGAAAACAAGGGAAGCTATAAAGGGTAGAAAGTCCCTACCAATTGTGACAGAGGAAATCTATTAGATTCATACAACTTTTTGAATCAATGTAACAATTCTTGATGGAATTCTAGTACGATGACATTTGTACTATGTAGTACGATATTTGAGTTTCAATTAAGTTATTATTAAATGCAACAAATTGGTACTGGTCTTTTATTACTCACTGCTTCTACCATCATGTCATCACATCGTGAGTCACAATCATTGAATTGGTATCCCTTAAGAAATGATTCAATTTGTGTTGTCTAAACCATTCATTAATTATAGTCAGACTTTGTTTTCCTCGAAATTGCATTCATTTCTCTCTTCATTAGTTAGATGACCTCGTTCCTAGGGGTGGTAGGTGTAGGGGGGTTCCTCATTGACCCCATAGGGAACCAAGAAAGTGAATATCCCTGGGGTTTAAGCAGTTCCACAAACAAAGAGGCAGAAGTCTAGGTTGTCTTTTAATGATTACAAAGAGCAAAGGTTCATGGAACCAATAATCCAAGGGTTGTCAAAGACTCATCAATTGTAACAAGATACCGTTGCAATCTCTCAATTCCAAAATCAATTGTACGAAGGAGGACAATTCAAAGACCCTTGAATGTGGCTTCGAAGTTTGAATCCATCTCTTTTTTCCAAGTTCTACAATCTCTTATCAAGATAGTAGACCAACTTTCTAACCTTTCTTCTTTGCTTCTTCAAAACTAGATGAAGGCATAGTAAGTATAGGGAGGATCCAATTCACACATCCATCCCCCAAGTTAAATGTACATTAAATTCATGTGGAAATGAAGTACAAGCATATAGGTTGGTGGGGAGGTCAGAACAAGACATTCAATATTCATTTCAAACCTCTACATATATGCTCAAATAAGGTAGCGACTAGTATTAATATGAGGGAGATGAGAAGATGTAAAAAGGAATGTGGGTTTATTTATCCCTCATGGCTATTTTTTTCTCTAGTTTTGTTTGTCGTAACCATCTTTGGAGGCCTTCCAAAATAGGGGGATAATGTTTGTCTTCAATGGATTCCCTTGTTCCCATAGTTCTTGAAGTGTTCTAGCACTTCCTATCCCTTGTAGTCTATTTCCTCACTGGGTTGGAGTCTCTTGGAACCAAGAGAAATAATATGGCCCTTTTGTTTTACCCCATGGTTGCATTTTGGTCTAGCATTGATAATTTCTTATTGCATGAATAAGAGGTGTGCAATTTGTAAACTTGTAGAGATTCAGAGGCACATGCATGCATATGAAAAAGGGTTCACAAATGTGCAGAGGGATCTAAATAAGGAGGATATCATGTCGATTGAATAACATGCAAGCTAGGAGAAAAAGTTGCAAGTAAAGTCTCAAGAAAGGGCAAGGTACCGTGAAATTTTGGAAACTCAAATTCAATCTATTTGAGGCATGGAACAAACCATGAAATAATACATGCAAACCCAAAACTTTGCAATATGGAAATGAAGAAAAATATGGGTGAGATATTTGTCAGGATGGATAAGGTTGAAAGAATTTTGTATAATTTCAAGGGTGGATCTAGAAATGTTGTCCCTCCTCCAACAAGTGTGCCTTCAGAAATCCATGAAGATAAGAAAGGGTGCATGCAAAAATATGAGACCCCTAAAGCAAACTCGACGACACACAATCGAAGGAAAAGAAGCATAGGAAACTCAACTAGATATTTTTAGGTTTAGAAAGGGCCCCTACATGGGTTGGATTTTTTTTTAACAAAAACGGTTGTTTTGATATTAGCAAAATGCTACAGCCTAACTGGATATCAGACTAATACATCGAGAGTTTCAAGACAAATGATGTTAATTTGCACTGAGACAACAAAATTTCCTTCCTATTTAGAACTTCTCTAACTATACCATTGTTCCTTTCCCGAAAAATTCTATGAGTGGAAATTTTTACATAAACACCAAGCAATAGTTCCACTTTGAAATACATATAAAACTAAATTAAAACCGCTTGAGTTCTATGTCCACAATATTCTAACTAGCAATATCCATGATTTGCTCTTGTCAGTTTTGTATTTCTTTAGTATGATTATCTGCATTAGAACATGTTGATAAAAGCTCCTAAACTTGGGGAATTTTTAGAAATACTTAACCTATGGCAATAACTCCATTTTCTCACCTTGATGTCCCTTATTCTTGGTTGCATGCCTCTTTATCCAATGCTTCTACTTTGCAATTCAGAGTTCGCAAGACATGATAGGAATCAACCTTCTAAAATTTTGTCATTTCTCTTGCTATTCTCTGCATGTTTCAAGCAAATTTGTTATGTTCTTTTCTTGATTGTTTTTGGGTGGCTTCGATGATTAGTTCTAAATATCCTATCACCACAATTGTGGTGTATCTATTGGCATCAATTAACCTTAATTACCACATATATAATGCCAAACCTTCTGTTTGATTATTGGTTGCTCTTCCTAAGGCCCGGGAAAAAGTATTTCTTGTGTTTCCTTCGGGGTCTATTATGATCGCCCCCCTGGCCTTTACATGGGCCATCTTTTTAATATCTCTTTCTTTACAAAATTTAGTGCAAATTTAGGATTTATTTTGGATAGTTTGTATGGAAATACACATGACATTTTTGTCACTTATGTAGTAGAAACATAGGTAGCATAAAAGTATTTTTGCAATTACACCTAAAGTTTTTGATGAAAACTATGGACTTCCATCTATATTTTTGTATTGTAATGTTGGGCGATTCAACTGCAACCTCATTTTAATAAAAATCACGCGT
>ML800294.1:62197-102805 GCA_009831015.1 Picea engelmannii
GGGGGGGGGGAAGAGGGGATGCTTTCTTTGGTTTGGTGGGGCGAGGCCGAGGAAGTCGCTTGAGGCAACAAGTGAATAACCTGTGACTTCAAAGCGATAAGTTACTAACCTACCACCTCAAAAGACAACATCGCCCCATCCAACAACGAATTACTAATATGTCACCTCAAGCAACAATGCAAGAGGGAGGAAAGGGGGAGGAGGGGAAATATGGTAATGAAAAACATCACCTCACCCCACACAGCATGGTATTTTTTATAGGTAAATTTTCACCGATTGGCTATTTTTTGGCATTTAAAAAAAAATCGTCAATTGATCATTTTCATTTGTAACATTCATCTATCTTATACATTAAATATTCTTATATTGGTAATATTCACCAAAATTTAAAAGTTTTCATAATAAATTTTATGTTTTCAATTAAATATTTGCCTATGATTTTTTCAATCCAAAATAATCACTTAGAATAGTATACTTAGGTATAATATTTGAATCCTTCAGCATTACCCTGCCACATTGGAAGCAGTAGATTACTAACCTACCGCCTGAATCAACTTCATTATAGGGAGGGAGAAAAGAGAGGGGGGTGATTTATGCTTAAAGAAACTAGTTATCAACTTTATACCTCAAGCTACAACATGAGAGGAAGGGAGGCGGGAGGCAGAAGGGTTGATTGGTTACTAACCTGTCGCCTCAAGCAACAACATCAAAGGGAGGGAGGAGGGAGAGGGGAGAAGAGGTGAGAAGGGGTTGGGACCAATTTCCACTTGAAGAAATAATTATTAATCCACTTCCTCAATATACAACATGAGAGGAAGGGAAGGGGAAGGAGGAGGGGTAATCTCCAAAATCTCCCCTACCTCGCCCCATTAATCCCAAATTCATTTTTTTTATTTTTTTTCAATTTCGTTGTGTTTTAAAAAATATTCAAATTATTTTAAAGGGAAGGGGGTGGAGGAGAAAGAGTGGGTAGGGTGATACCTAACATTATCCTTGGGATCATTTTTTTGTTTTTATTTTTCCTAATTTTTTTAATCACATTTTTTTTATTGAAAATATGTGATCTGGATTATTTTCAGAACAAAATGAAGGCAAAGAAATTACAATGAAATACTCATGAAAATTTCCAAAAACAAAGATATACAACAATACTTGATTTCTATTAATGAAAACATTGTAAAGAGACTGTAAAAATACAGAGTGCAAGACCCGCTAGAATGGTGACAACTTTATCTCTGAGAAGAGATGTGACGGCTACGCTCATTCGCAAGAAGATCGTAACAATGAGGCTCTGAAGGCCTTTTTATGATAAACATGAATTTCAAAACCCTAGACATCCAAAAACCTAACCCTAGGAGATGAAACACCAAAAGTCATGTGGGCCTCGTTTGGGTAAGTTAATACATTAACTTCTCAGGGTCGTAACTGTTGCATACGATATCTGTTTTAGGCACGTGATAGCCCATTGGAAAGGTCTTTTCAAGAACTACACATTGTACCA
This sequence comes from Picea engelmannii, assembly GCA_009831015.1. Lineage (NCBI taxonomy): Eukaryota > Viridiplantae > Streptophyta > Pinopsida > Pinales > Pinaceae > Picea > Picea engelmannii. The sequence goes on from ML800294.1 coordinate 63,699, forward strand.
TCAAACTCTAACTCCATATATAGTTTGACTGTGACACGCCAAAAAAACATTATTTAGGGCCCCAAAGCGGCCCTGGAACTAGAAAAAGATGTGCTGACATGAAAACATATAAAATAAGCAAATTGGATTAGGTGGGAGGCTACCAATATCTACTTGGAAGATGTGTAGGGCTTCAGACAACCTCGAAAGTGTAGAACCCACAATTACAAATAAATACAGAAGAATGTGTTGAACTAAAAACTAACAAGAGGAGCCAGTTGGAAGAGGTCAGTTGCCACCAATATCCACCTAGATCAATCCTCCCCCCTTAGAAAGAAATGGTCTCCATTGCATTGAGTGCCCAGGGAAGAGGGGAAATAGTTTTTCGAATCTGAATCTTGGTGAGTTGTGTGCCTTGTTGGAGAATTTGTGTTGCTTGGTTTGTGGAAGACTGTCAAAAACCTGTTGTTGGTGGGGTTGAATCTATTCCATCAACCTGTTGTCTCTAGTTTTGACAGGGCATTATGTAGGCACCATTGTAAGTGGAGAAACAATATCTTCTTTCTCTTTGACAACCTGTTTTTGTTGGATAGAAGGTGTTGAGGCTGCAGTGGTTGTAGCGGTATTTTGTGCATCCTTTGAACAAACTATGAAGATGATGAGTTTTGCAATATGAGAGATTACGTTGTGGCACTGTTTTGGAGGAGCAGTAGTCAAAAATACCTCTGGTATCCTATAGAGATGACCTCCTAGAGTGATAATGACACTACGGGGTCTAGACTCATAGACATCATGATGTTTCCACATATATGGTTGGCCCAGAACAACATCATAGACATCAAGAGGGGAAACATCACACAATACATCATCCTTGAAGGGATGGATGCCATAGGACAAGCGTCATTATTGGCTGACACGGAGATCTCGTCCCTGGTGATGCCACCCGATGTTGTATGGTTACGGGTGTGGTGTTGTTGACAAAGCCAACTATTTGACAACCTTAGCTAAGATGAGGTTCTTGTGGCTGTCGTTATCAACAATGAAATGCAATGGGGTCCCCTTCACCCACATCTGTGAATGGAATAGGTGTTCCCCCTCTTCAGGATCTACTGGTTCTTTTGGTTGAATTTTTGTGGTCGCACCAGTAGTAGTGGGGTCTGTGTTGATGATTTGTTTGTTTTCAATATATTTTGGATCTGATTTTGAATCAAGGTCCAACTCGTTGTCTTTGACCTCGGCCACTAATGACTATTTCGAGCGACATTCATCGGTGGTGTTTCAAGGGATTTTTTGGAAGTCACACCACTTCCCAATGTCATTCTTCATCTTTCCTTTACCCTTATTGTCTTGTGTCTTAGACTGGTTGTCTAGAGGTTGTTGGTTAGGGTTGTCTTTACCGTGCTTTGGTTGTTGCAGATTTGCAGACCCGAATTCCCATTTTTTCTGGTGCCTAAATTTCTGCTCGATTTTGACAGCATATCGATAGGCAACTCCCAATGATGAGATGTTTAGGAAATCCATTTCAGTTTGGATGTACCTATGCAGAACCCTACGATATTTCAGAACCAAATGTCGCTCAGAGTATTTGATACCTAGCTTGGTGCGCAAGGTATGGAAAGTATTTGTGAACTTCGGCACTATTTGGCTCTTCTCTTGTCACAGCGTGGTCCATCTCATGTACTGGTCTTCGTAGTTATCATCAAGATAGTATTGTTCTTTGACCGCATCCACAAAAAAATCTCAAGTGGGCTCGACCCCATATATTCCAAGTTCTTATGTGGAACTTTTCTCCTAGTAAGTTTCCCACCAATGTTTGACATGGGGGAGAGCCTTGAGGAGTGCGAAGGTGATATTTTCCTTGTCGGGAAAATTTTTAACATACAAATAACCTTCTAATAGATTTAACCATTTTTCTAGGACATCTACATCTATCTGACCTTCAAATATGGGAATATCAAAATTAACTTGTACCTTGAAGGGAGAGGTTCCTCCAAAATGGCCACTTGATGAAGACGTGTCTGTTACTATCGGCAAGCGTTGAAGGATGTGTGAAAATTCTCCATCATTTCATCCCTCTGTCGCGCGAGAGTTTTCTTAAGCAACAGGTTAATAGAATATTTTGCTCCGTCGTTTTTCTTTTCTTTTTCCATCGAGGGTTTCTTGGGCGTGCGAGAGTGATTGTCCTCAAGAGAGACAAGCTCGAGACTCAACTAGATATACTCAGACCTCGTCGGGGACATGCGCTGAAAAACGATCAAGAGCAACCTGCTATGATACGGATTATTTTCGAAACGAAATGAAGGTAGGGAAATTACAATGAAATAATCATGAAAATTGCGAGAAACAGAGAAATACAACAATACTTTATTCTATTAATGAAATAATTGTAAAGAGACTGTAAAAATACAGAGTGCAAAACCCGCTAGAATGGTGGCAGCTTTATCTCTGAGAAGAGATGTGACGGCTACGCTCATTTGCAAGAAGATCGTTACAATGAGGCTTTGAAGGCATTTTTATGATAAACATGAATGCCAAAACCCTATACATTCAAAAACCTAACCCTAGGAGATGAAACGCCAAAAGTCATGTGGACCATGTTTGGGTAATCTAGTACATTAACTTCTCGGGGTCGTAGCTTTTTCATATGATCTTCATTTTAGGTGCGTGATAACCCATTGGAAAGGTCTTTTCAAGAACTGTGCATTATGCAGTCAAACTATAACTCAATCTACAGTTTGACTGCGGTACGCCAAAAAAAATTGTTTAGGGCCCCAAAAGGGCCCTAGAAGTATAGCAATATGTGTTGACATGAAAACATATAAAATAAGCCAATTGGATTAGGTGGGAGGCCACCAATATCCACTTGGAAGATGTGTAGGGCTTCAGACAGCCTCGAAAATGTAGAACCCACAATTACAAAGAAGTAAAGAAAAACATGTTGAACTAAAAACTAACAAGAGGAGCCAGTTGGAAGAGGTGGGTGGCCACCAATATCCACCCGAATCAATGTGTTTTAAAATTTTAATTAAAACAAAACTATGTTTAAAAAAAAAGTTTAAAACACATTTTCAATAAATAAAAAATGTGATTTAAAAAATTACGAAAAATAAAAACAAAAAAATGATCCCAAGGCTAATGTTAGGTATAACCCTACCCACTCTTGCTCCTCCACCCCGTCCCTTTAAAAGAATTTTAAAAATTTTGAAAACACAACGAGATTAATAAATAATAATAAAAAATAAAAATAAAACGAATTTGGGATTAGTGGGGTGAGGTAGAGGAGGTTTTGGGAATCGTCCCTCGTCCTTCCCCTTCCCTTCGTCTTGTGTTGTAGCTTGAGGCAGTGGTTTAATAACTTATTGCTTCAAGTGGAAATTGGTCCCAACCCCTTCTCGCCTCTCCTCTACTCTCCCTCATCCCTCCCTTTGATGTTGTTGCTTGAGGCGATACGTTAGTAACCAATCGCCCCTTCTGCCTCCCCCCTTCCTTCCTCTCATGTTGTAGCTTGAGGTATCAGGTTGATAACTAGTTTCTTCAAGCATAAATCACCCCCCTCTCGTTTCTCCCTCCCTATAATGTCGTTGATTTAGGCGGTAGGTTAGTAATCTGTTGCTTCCATTGTGGTAGGATAATTTTTAAGGATTCAAATATTATACCTTATAGTATTCTAAGCGATTATTTTGGATCGAAAAAATCATATGTATAGATATGTAGGAAAATATTCAATTGAAAACATACAATTTATTATGAAAAAATTGTAAATTTTAGCGAATATAAGAATATTTTATGTATAAAATACATGAATTTTATAAATGCAGGGGAAGGAGAAGGGGTGATTCCCAAAATCTCCCATACCTCGCCCCACTAATCCCTAAATACAACTAAAATATCTCTTTGATTTTTTTATAAAAACTTTAAAATAAAAATTAAAAAACCTAATTTGTTCAAAAAAAAATTGAAACAATTTTAAGGTTTAGTGTTTGTTCTTAAAGGGATTTTTCGTAAGTTATAAAAATATTAAAAAAAATTGATAACCGTTTAAGTGCTATAAGCTCCATATTGAATGTCTCCTCACTTATTCTAAAGCTCCCTTTTCTAAATGGATTCAAAGTCTTTAACCAAAGATCCCCACAATCGAATGTAAAGTGAAGAATAAGAAAGAAGAATGAAGAGTTATATTTTCACTCAATTCTGATGCTTCAAATGCTACCAAAATTATCAAAAGGTTGTTGGCACAAAAAATCATTGCAAGATGGGAATCTAGTGAACCTAGTTGTAAATCCAAAAGACTTTGAACATCTTAAGTGTTGAACATACATGAACACTCAATATTAATGATTCATAATAGATAACAATATGGGTCATCCACATCTTCATTCAATCATTCTTATGATGATAATATAAATTCTTATGGTGTCTCAAATCCATGAGTAAATTTTACTAACTGTATCAACCATTTTATATATTTTTTAGTAATATGATGTTTGTATGGTAACCCTATAACAATGTTTGAACTTACATATGATATTTAATTCAATCATTCTTATGACAATAATGTAAATTCTTATGGTGTCTCAAATCCATGAGTAAATTTTACTACTTGTATCAAACGTTTTATATATTTTTTATTAATATGATGTTTGTACGGTAACCATATAACAATGTTTGAGCTTACATATGATATTTAATGAAGCTGTGAATCATTTCTATGTTTCTGATCCCAAATGATTTGGCTATGAGTAATATAACAAGATTTCTTAACTTGATTGATTTGAATATGGATAATTCAACAATATTTTTATGAAATAATTTGTGTTTAATTTAATGCAAAATGTATTGATTTTTTAGTATATAAATAAAATATTTGGAAATACGGTTGAATTTTTAATTTATAGGGTGATATCGTCATGTCATTATTTATTTTTTGGTGCTTGGAGTGATAAATTAACTCTAAATAAGCAGGCATTTTAAGGCTGATTTTATGGTTTTGTTTGCAATAATACCAGTTTTAAGGCCATGGTTTAAAAAATGTTGCACTTTCAAACATTCAGATAAAGGTGACAGTGGTAACACCACTTTTTTATTCAAAGATTGATTTTACATCATGGTTGCAATGGTACTAATAGTTAAGGCCATGGTTTCAAACAAGTAGTAATTTTGAACTTGAAAATAAATAATAATAATAATAAAATGTCACTAGTGGAACCATTTTTTATTCGAGGATGATTTTAATATTTTGGTTGCAACTACTTTGCCATGATTTCAATATTTTGGATGATTTTAATACTTGATTGCTTCCTACTTTGCCATGAGATAATGGCTGACCCCATATTGAAACAACATCCTAAAGTGTTTTTTTCTATCAGAAACACTTCCATCTCAATCTGAATCAATATATCCATACAATCTGAAGTCATGATCTCTAGTATAACAGAGACCAAAATCCAACGTACCCTTAAGGTATCTCATCACATGTTTTGCAGCTACAAGGTGAACATGTCTGGGCTCTACCAGATACTAACTCAAAAGGTGTTCACAACAAAACACGTATCTGTTATTTATTTGTCAGATACATCAACGAACCAATAATCTGTTTGTACAGAGTAGCATCAACCAATTCTGACGAGGTATCTACCAGGAGCTTCAACTTCGTTTCCATGGGTGTGTTCATCAATTTGCATTTCAACATGTCAAACCTCTTCATTATTTCAACTGCATACTTTCCTTGGTTAAGGAAGATCTTCTCTGAGCTCTATCAAACTTCAAGACCGAAGAAATAATGCATTAGGTCTTTCATCCAACTCTGTAGCGAGCTTCTACAGCAATCTGTGATGAGCTTTTCTTCATCTTGTCAAGAATACATCATCTACATATAGTAGCAAAAACATAACTGGCTCATCATTCATAACTTTGAAGTAAAGTTTAGAATCATTTTTACTCTTGGTAAAGCCCAATCTCGTCGAGAAACTATCAATTCTGCCATATTAAGCTCTGGAAGCTTGCTTCAACATGTACAGAGCTTCCTTCAACCTACAAACATGAGTTTTTCTTTCTTCAACTTCAAATTAAATCTTTTGCATCACTTTGTACCAACCTAGTACACTTTCTTAGCTGCAACTTAGTATGCACAATCATGTGCTAGCTCTAAGTGCTCTCTGTAAAGCACTATCTGTCTCACTACCTGAGAGCATGTCCTCTACTCTCTCTGCAACTGCTCCTCTGGAACTGGGACTCTGCACCTGCAGTTTTTCTCAAGTTGAGAATGGTTGCTCCATTCTCACTGTGACTGTTGAAATCTGAAAGTAACTCCTCTTACTTCATCACGGAAACAAATTCATCTGAAACTAAGAGTGGCTCAATAATTGATAATGAAGCTAGCTCTTCTTTAACTCTATATTTTATTGTAGTCATGTCTCCATGACCCAACTAATGTACTGCACCAACTACCACTCAATTTTAAATATGGGGATTGCTCCCCCTGCATCTCGTACTATATATGAATCATGGTTGTTCTAGTTGTCTTCATGAATATTGTAACTATTTCTTCAATTACTGGAGTAAGTGTCTCGTCATAGTCTTCTCCCTCTTACTGGGAGAATCCTCTAGACACACATCAGTCTTTGTACATATGCAACATGCTTGATCGATTAGATCAATCTTGGAAGTCAATACTGACTTCTCTTCTAGTCTCACGGAAAAATCCATATCCTATTCTTTCTGACTGGCTTCCTTCTCTGTCACTGAAACAAGGGAATCTTCCCAGGAGATTTCATATCTCCTAGAAGTTTTTGAAGCTATGATCTAGTCTTCTCATGTCATCTATCTCCCAGTCCTGGAAATTGTCTCTTCATCTAATCCTTTCTGAGATCATACTTAATCTTTATTTCTTCTGAGTCTACAAGGAATTCATCATCTCTAACAGGGTATACTTGGTGTTGAATACCAAGTCTAAATATGAAAGGTTGAGTCAAACTTCAAGTGAATTATGCTTCCTGTCAAGGTGGCTTCATTATCCATTGACCAAGTCTTTTGTGAGTTCTTGTTCTAATGTTTGGTCATCTTTGGATCATTTTTATCCTTACAATCAATATTTATATGAGATACTCTGGATCTCAAAAATAGTTTCTTCTTCATCTTCTTTGGTACATGGATGTATACCATCATGTTCACGACTTGGGTAGTCTGCTTCATGTCTCATCTAATTTGTTTCCTTCTGTAACCTTCACTATAGCTTCCTCAAGGTTATCACCTGTCACACGAACCGAGGTCAACAAAACAACAGGCAAGAATAATACTCTTTTGATAATAGTAATAAAACAATAGCACAAATAATAATCACAGTGGCTCATTTAGAGCTATCACTTGTGACCTGCCTGAAACAAAGATCAAAAGTAAGAAATACAATAGGAAATGAGATCAACACTCTTCTAGTGTGTGATCAAATATTCCTCCATGGTAACCTGGGACCAAAACAAGAAGTTTCTCCTAGAGGAGATGTTAGTTGTATCTGGTAAATGATTACATTAAGCATTTATCTCAATATCCTCACATGCTACCAGGTATAATATTTTTCAAAGATTGTTACCTCAACTATAGTGTTTACTTGTAAAGGGGTAGTTATCAACTTGTCATGTGCAACTTTGAATCTTATCAACTTAATTAATCAAACCTTTAACCTGGAGTCTTGTCCTCAAGAATGAGTTTGTTTCTTTTCTTTCAAGTCTCCTTCACTCAAGATGAACAATGTTTTCTTCAACCTGTCTTTTGTACTAAGACAATATGTTATCTTGACAACAAGTTGGGTTAGAGAATAAACTCTATGATCTCAACTTTAATCCATCTAATACCTTGAGTTTAATTTTTTACCAAAGGTTAGTATGATGGTCATAGCTTCAACATGCAACCTAGATCAAAATAATGTCATAACAAATAGATGCATATCAGAATAATCAAACTTAGGTTGCATTATTCCTATGAATGTGTTGGATCTTGATATCCTTCTGGATCTATGGAAAGAGATCCCTTCTCCTGCAAAAACCCTTTAAAGCTTAACAGTTTAAACATATGTGAGTACATACCTCGGATAGCATTTGCGGGTAGTGGAACCATCTGGTAGCAACGATAATAATTACCAACCCTTTTAAAACTTCAAGGGTGACTACAACTGGTACTGTAGTTGATAATTCAACTAATACTGCAACTGCAACTGATACTACAACTGGTTATGAAACTGCAACCACAACTGCAACTTAGGGTTTTATGAGAAAACCCTAATTTTTCAAACTTCAAATTTTGAAATTTCGATCCAGGGACTAGATGCACTGGGATGAGGCAAGTTTGTTGGAGCTGTTAGATTTCAAAAATTTGAAGTTTTTCCCCTTGAAACTTGAGCTGCGGAAATCTGGAATGGTACTTCTGGTACTTCTAGTTCTCTGGTTTTCTAGTTTTCTAGTACCAGTCAAAACTAGAGTTTGAATTTTAGAAGTATCTGACCACTAAAAAGGTGTTCTCAAGGTGCCAAAGAGTTCTCTAGGCTAGGGTGCACTTTTCTAGATGGTTTTTAGGCTGATATTCTTCTTCAACAAAAATCCCTAATTTTCTTGTACGACAACAATGACGTTTTTCTTTATCCAATGAAAGATGCTCTCTTCAACTTAGCTCTGATACCATGTTAATTTTGAGCTATTATTAGGTTTCTTTTCAATTTACTAGATAACAATAGCATAGGTAGGATCACTGAGAGAAACACAATCACAAGATACACAACATTTATCCTAGGAAACCCTCATGGGGGAGAAAACCCAGCAAAAACTTCCTTAATATAGATAGTCAATACAATGCCAAGACAATAAACCAAAACACTAGAGAATATCCAACACTGAGCAATGCACCTCTCTCTTCCTTCTTCTCCCAACTGCAACTACCAAACTTCTGCATTTGATGAGTGAATGAGTGAGTGAGATAATGAGGCGTTGGCTTCCTTTGTTTATATTGGTTGGCAGGTGTTGGAAAGGTGTCTCTTCACTAGGCAAGGTCGACTTGTCTTCCTAGTGGTTAAAACCACTTTAATTAGGCCTAGGGGCCAACTTATTAATTTGCATAATACAATTAGGGTTTGACCAGTCCGCAAAAGGGGATTTGGTCAATTACAATGCCCGACATGATCAATCCACAAAAGGGGATTGATATAATGAATAATAACTCAATAACGAATAGAATAAACTTTGTAGTTACAATATTTCAACACATTGAAGTAGGCTGGAAGAGGCCTACATGGGCTCGACAGACTCTGCTAGAGGCAGAGGGACATGCAACTCCTCGTGGTACATTCTAAGAGAGCAAGAGACCACAGAGATTTTCGAGCTATGTTTCAGTTATGAGCCACATCATTGATATTGAACCTTCTTGTCATGGAGAAGCAACAGGACAATAGTTTTGGCAAGATGCCATGACTGAAGAGTATCAGTCCATTAGGAAGAATGATGTGTGGATCTATAATATCAAACATGCAGTGGATGGAAGTGTTGAAAAGTACAAAGCGATATTTGTGGCTAGAAGATTCTCTTAGGTGGATGGAATAGATTATGAGGAGACATTTTCTCTTGTTGCCCAAATACACTTCCATCTGTACGATTATTGATATTATAACAGCCATGGGTTGGAGACTACATTTGATGGATGTAAAGACAAGCCTTTCTCAATGGTGAGATTAAGGAAGAAGTTTACATCGAGCAGCCAGATGGATTCGTGACACGTGAGAAGGAGTCTCATGTATGTAGGTTGAAGAAAGACATGTATGGACTAATGCAGGCACATCGTGCTTGGTATGCAATGATTGATGAGTTTGGGCTTCAACAAGATTGTTGTTGATCCAAACCTATACTACAACATTGTTGGTGACGAATGCCTAATTTTTGGTCCTATATGATTTAGAAAGCCTTATTTTTTAATGCAAGTGTTCATTAGCTTCTGAATTTGAGATGAAGGACCTTGGTATGATGCATTGCTTCTTGGACTAGAAGTATGGTAGAGGATTAATGAGATTTTCCTAAGTCAAGGAAAATATGCAGTGGAGATATTCAGGATGATGGACTGCAAATCCATGCCTACACCAACGGTGATGAACTTGAAGAAGATGATTGAGGCTTCTTCTGATTCAAGCGATATTGACCACATCTTTATAGACAACTGATTGGATCATTGATGTATCTGGTCAACTGTAACATCCCGCTCTTGGGCGCACTGAGCGAACTTGTTCTTTGAGGACACTTGCTTGCAAGTGATCTGGATTATTATACTATTGGGCATTTGATTATGATTATGAGGCGTTATGAATTGATGACATGTTATCTTGTTGTATTGACATAGACAAGTGCTATTGACTCAGTTTTCCTGAGTGTGATGCAGATGCATCGATGAAACCCCTTGGACTCTGGACCGAGTCAGGGAGTGGATAATTGGGGTTTGATTGTTGTATATATGACCTATGTGCATCTGATTAGATGTTATGATTATGGATTTTATTCCGACATGATTCGTTGATAATGCAGGCTGATGATAGCTTTTCGACTAGACTCACATGTGGAGTAGAGGGGTCACGCACGACTACCAGAGACGTTGAGGGAGAGGTGTGGACAGCATCCCTGCCACAGCCTACTAGCACTCCCTTCATGGCTCGAACTGTAGGTTAACGATTACCTAGTTCGATGAGACCCACGATGTCATGAGGGAAAACTATGACAGTCACTCACGATGATTCTAAGGGGCGCGCAATAAGGCAGGGGTCTTATTCCTTAGAGGCCCTTACTCTCCCACAAGATCGCCTGATGGAGTATTGACTCCAGGGGTTTTTTATTTCTACCAAGTCAGTCAAGAGGCGAGTGGAACCCTTGGAGCAAGTAGTGTGTCCTGAAGGGCACGTCGCGCAAGGGAAACGAAATGAAGCTAGTGGAACCCTTGGAGCACCTAGTGTGTCCTGAGGGGCACATCGCGTTGTTAACCAATAAGAGAATAAACCTAGATGGCCTTAGAACGAATAACGTGAAAAGAAAGATTTAAAAACAATTTCCCTAATAAAATGTCGCCCAACCTCGAAAATTAAAATCTAGGTCTAAAGTAATACTTGTGGTGAAAATAATAATAATAATAATAAAAATAAAAATGATGATGATCATCATTAAACATGTGACGAAAAGGGGGTAAGAAATTCGATTAATTTATTAAAATCAAATTATTGAGGGATTTAAAATTTTAAAAGGGAAATGATCAGTTTGTTACACATGCTAATTAAAGTTTATTAATTCAAAAGAAAAAGGGGAAAAAGATAATTTTCTACACTTACTAATTTGAGTTTAGATAAAAAGGGAAAGAGGGAAATTTAAAGGAATTGGAAAACTAAGGGGAAAAGGGGAAAACATAAAGAAAAAGGGAAGCATAAGGAAAAAGAAGAATGACCAACTTAGCAGGGAATCTTGCCTTTAAGAACTTTCTAAATTGAACTCAACTAGTAAATTAGTAAGGGGGTAAGTCATTAATATGAGGACACCTAGGAGCGATTCTAGGAATGATTTTAAGTGGGTGAGGAAAATAGGTGTAATTAAAAAATTAATGAAATTAATTTCTGGTGCAACGAAGGGGATGGATGACACTTGTACGGGGAGGATTTTTCTGAATTAAATTATTGAACATTAAATTAAATGGGAAATTGGGAAAGAAATGACTTAGAAACTCTATATAAATGAGGGTGGATGAGGAGGATGGATCTCTTCTGTCATACGTAGCGTTACACTGCAGAATTTTAGACTTGACTGACTTAGCTTCATCCCAAGCAACAACATTGAAACGAAGGGATCTGTCTATTGGTGTTTAAACGAGTGATTGGTAAGAAACTGAGCTTGCTTCTATTTCCCGCCCGATTGCTCAAGCTGGAACTCATTTCAGCCTCGAATCCACTTCCTAAATGTGGTGTGAAAACGAGTGATTGGTTGCCAGGGCGAGATGAGGCATCTCCATCGCTATAGGTTGGTAGACTAATAAAAAGAGAAGGGTAAGTAAGAGAAAACCTTCTCTGGAGAATAGAACGCGTGGGATATAGGTGTAACTGAAGAGGATTGAATTTATATCGGGCTGCTCAACACCTCTAGAGGAGTCAGAGAGCGAATAAAACTACTTGGTCCTGCACGTCCATGAATTCTACCCAGTGCTATGGGAGTTGGGATACCCAGCTCAGTGAGGAGTGGTAGCTTGGCCTTGCGAGGTGAGCTGGGAGCTAGTTGTTCTCTGGTTTAGTGTGCATGGCCCCTTTGCGGCTCAGGGGGCTAAGGGGGAAGAAGAGTACCCCTAGTGTTGGTTGGGAGGTATCGGTGAAGTCTCATTGATCGGAAAGTAGGAGTTACACGGAGCGCGCAGGACAATGACTCAGAGCGGACGACTTGGGCTACGGTACACTTACTTTTATTCCGCCTGGTGGATTATTATTATACCTTACGCTTTCATTTTTTGTGTTTTTAATTAGGTAAAGAAATTGTTGACTTAGAATTCAACCGAGAACTTAAATTTCCCTATAGCCTTAAGCTCGCTGCTTGACTTGATTCCCTTGGCATTCAATCCCTAAATGTTGTGACTGTCCTTTTGGTTTTGTTGATTGTTGTGAAGAGTTGGGATTTTTACTTCATCCTCATCCCTAGTTCGTCAGTCCATGCCTGAGCAGTAGGCCAGGAGCTAGGTCGACGGTCGTCACTTCGGTGTTAATAGATCCTAATGCCCTGCTTTTTTGTGCGTGGATGATGAGCGAATGTTGCTTTTGCCCAGTAGTCTACCCCTGTTGATTGTTCTTGTTGACTGATGGTCATTGCGCTTCTGGCGAATGATTACCCTGTGCCATGTACATCTTCGTTCCATGTGTTTTACTTTTTCACTTTAATTTAATTGTGAACGATTTTAGTCTGCGTTTGTCCTCTTGTTGACAGCCCTTACCGTTTGTTTGGACTGTGATTTTTCCCTATGCATTTAATTTATTTGAAGGTGATTTTTCCCTCCGCTTCTCTTGCATCTAGCTTGCGTTCACCCTCTGCAATATATATTACCTTGACAGCAAAATTACCCTTGTGAAGTCGGCGATTATTTTTTTATTTGTTACGTTGGACAGATTTAAGGTTTGACAGTTATCAAATGTCTGAGTTATTCTTTTACCCTGACATTACCAGTGATCGTATATATGTTATTTGCTTGACATTTATTTTTATTTAAAAGACAGCAATTACAGTGAAGGATAGCGAGATGTTGTTTGATTGATAAGGATATATATGTGTTGGTGATCATTAAGTTTCTATATCCCAACAGAATAAAAAACAATTTATATATCTATGTCTGTGTTTTTGGTTTGGTATCCCGGCATAATGAAAAACGATTTACATACCCATGTCTGCGTTTAAGTTTTATTCCCAGCAGGGACTGAAAACAGAACATCAATGTCTGCGTTTTGTTTGGTATCCCGACAGAATGAAAAAAATGATAGATATAAATTATTCTGCGTTTTTAGTTTGATTCCACAGCTTTTCAGGTACGGAGACTCAACCCCCTTTTTTTAAGCATTAAATGTTACTCTTTGTAAATAGTGCACTCCTTGACTGCAAATTTTGGTCCATGTCTATGTTATCAAAAATTTCTCTTTCGTAGTGTTTGCGTTGTGTTGGTTATTTGCCTATGAAAACTTATCCCGAACCAGAGGCTAACCCTTTTTCATTAATGACGTCTACTTCAAGTTTATGTTTTTACTTTTAAATTTAAAATGGCTTTTCAAGATAAGATATCCTTGACTCTGCGTTGCCTTCTCACCACAAATCACACAGTTATAACAAATTGCAAATATAGAGAATACGCAAAAAACTCGTGGCAAAATCAAATGACAGAAGTTGTAGGCTTGCCTATTTCTTGCATTGAAACAATCATAATAAGAGTCGCATTGAAGAATATTTATTCACGTTATTATCGATAATCTCCAATAAATTCATTATAATTCATTTATGATAGGTGGTTATAAAATAACTAAGATGTGTAATTGTTTTCCGTTTTGTCTTTTTAGTTGGAATTGGACTACTTGAAATCATATTTTTTTGTTTTTAAATTGTGTTTCTGAATCTAGATATGGATTCAGCCTGCTGGAAAAACCCTTGGAACCCTTGGGATACTTGACTTATACAATTAACCACTCAAATATTCAAATTCATTTTTTATTTCTTTTTAATTGTGTTTCTGAATTTAGAAATGGATCCAGCTTGCTGAAAAACACTTGGGACACTAGGTTATCTCATGATTCCAGCATTCATGCATTTATTCAACTATTTCATTACTCCAACATTCCTGTATTTTTTTGGGTTACGCGTGGGTGATTGTAGTCAGAAATTTGGATCTATTAGACAACTTGTTTTATTCAACATCTTTAATTATTTAATAGACAGTTGGTTAAACTTTAATACCGTTCATATTGCTGACAACGTCTTGGAAATTAACGTTGTGTAAAAAGTCATATTTATAGCAAATTACATTACTATGGTTAATGTTGTATATTGGTAAATTGCTAAATTAGATGGTATTTAATTTGTAATGTAGACTTGTATCTAATTTATAATTTAGACTTGTATTTAACTTGTAGTTTAGACTTGTATCTATTTTAGACATGTATCTAAGTTGTAGATTAGACTTGAATTTAATGTTAATTTAGAATTGTAATTTATTGACTAATTTGTAAACTAGACTTGCTAATTAGATGGGTAACCAATGTTAAATTAGTTTGTAAGTATTGACTAATTTAGACAGGTTTAATGGTTGGGTAGTTGGCGAAGTCGCGTATGAGCTTGTGCTTTTCTTCAAACGACGTCATCTTGCGTCTTGTCGATCTATTACTTGGGGTGTGGGTGTAGTCCTCATGTCACTAACTCGACTCATAGAGAGTTGGATTCATCTGGAGTCCTTGGTCTAGGTAATTTAGGTAGCGCCAGGGTTATCGCCGCACCTATCACCTAGGGACGTGATGAGTCCTGATGAGGGGATCATGGCGCGCCCTCTTGGATAGAGGTGAATGATAACTTGCTTGGAGTCAGTGCCTTCCGGGTGAGTGTTGTTGATCATTGTAAGTTTTCTATTGGCGCATGGGTTGAACGCCTTCATGTGTTTGGTAGCGCGCCATAGAGGTCCTAGATAACTGGTCGCCGAGGCCATTGTGTCGGGATGGGGATGTTGTCCCTTAACATGTAGGCGTGGTCATGTTGTGCCAGTGCGTGGAGACATAGTTGTATGTTGCCTATTATGCGGGCGTGGTGCTCCCCGCCAAATGTGTTTAGTTGTAATCGTTGTTGTCATCATGTTTAAAAAATAAAAAAATTGTACTTTCTGCTTCGCTTGTAGTCGTAACGAAGGGGTTGTTACATATGGTATCAAAGCAGGTTCAACCTACGACTTCGGATCACTACGACTTTCGTTGATATGATATTTGATTATAATGTTGCTAATTAAGTTGACTTGTATTCGTTCAGGTAATCATGGTTAGAGGACACCACGGAGGCAAGCGACGGGATGCTAGGGGAGGAGGCGTGACGCCTCTAGTAGCATCCACACCTGAGGGGTCTAACCCCCAGGGAGACGAACAGGTTGTCGGGCAGGAGCAGATAGCGGTGGGTGATGTGGTTGGGCTGATGAGGTATTTTCAATGCATGTCTGAGGCACTGATTAGTCGTTTGAACAGAGATGAGGCCAGGGCGCCAGCACCCCTAAGGGTCCACCACGAGCTCCAATTGGTACTGGTAGCATTCACCGCAAACTCGAGAAGGTCAAATTTTTTGAGTTCTTTGGTGCCCTGGACAGCGTAGCCGCTGAGGCATGGTTGGAGAATATGGCGATGTGATTTTCACTTTGTGACTATACCTCCAACATGAAGGTCCGCATGGCGGTATTTCAACTGAAGGGGAGCGCTCTTCTTTGGTGGCAGACGCTCCTGCCACAATTGAACATGATCGTCGAAGACGTGTCATGGGAATTGTTCGAGGAACGATTCCGAGAGAGGTACCTATCAGAGGAATTCATTGAGCGTCAGCTCAATGAGTTCAACGCCTTACGACAGGGCGGTCATACGGTGCCCGAGTACGAGGCCCATTTTATGGAGTTTTTTCGGTATGCTTCGCACCTTAATACTGAGAAACTTAAGGTCAATAGGTTCTTGTTCGGCCTTAATGTCAGCATATGTGCAAAGGTTAGGATTATGATGCCTCAAACCTTGCATGATGTCGTTCAGAAGGCCCTTATAGCATAGGAGGAGCTTATCAGCGGAGGTCAGAGCATGACTCTAGCGAGACCAGTAGGGCAGGTGTCATCTAGTGCACAGCAGCATCAAACCCCAGCTAGACAGACGCTTGGGTATCATGGCTTCAAGAGAGGATCCACTTTCACTACACCTTGGCGACCAGTGCCTCAGCAGCGGACACCTTATCGGGGACCACAGCATCAGCATCAGTAGTTTAGGCCTGTTCAGCAGAACAGACCAGGATTCCAGGCCAGTGGGCCATCATCTTCTACTTTGGGTACTAGGGGTACTAGACCGAAGAAGGGGTGTTGGAATTGTGGGGATCCACACTACTAGCGCCACTGCCCAGTGGAGAGGACTGGAGCATCTGGATCAGTCGAACCCACTACCATGGGAGATTTGGGCAAGGCCCATTGGAATCATGCAGCGGTGAATAACCGCCAGGCAGAGCACCAGTCGATTGTGCTCGAGACGTCAGGTATCGTCATTGACTAGACTCTTAGTATTTTAATAGATCTCGATGCGACCAAGAGTTTCATTTCTGGTGCAGCGCTAAAAATTATTAAGGTAAAGGCAGTCGAACATGATGATTTTATCTTTCTAGAGATGGCTTCGAGAGTCAAATAGAAGGTTGGAGGCAAGGTTACGGGTTGTACCCTTAACCTGGGAAAGTTTGTCACCAGGGCCAACCTGTACGTCACGATCTTAGGATATTATGACGTCGTTATCGGTATGGACTGGTTGGAATCGCATGAGGCAATACTCAACTGTAAGACGAAACGGTTGAGCTTAGTCGATGATGAGGGACAAAGACGCGTTGTTGTAGGACGGAACCAGGGAGTTTCCTTGAGGTTCATCTCTTCCTTGCAGCTACGGAAGAGCATGCAGAAGGGATGTAAGCTTTATGCGATCCTTGCGTTAAATGAGATGGGAGTAGCAGAAGGTATAGAAAACCTTCCTATGATGAGAGATCTTGCGGACGTCTTCCCGAAGGAGTTACCTGGGATGCCGCCAGAGAGAGAATTGGAGTTTACCATAGACCTAAAACCAGGGATTGAACCGATAGCTAGAACGTCTTTCGGATGTCGACCCCGGAGTTACAGGAGTTGAAAATGCAACTGAAGGAATTATTGGACCTAGGACTTATACGTCCAAGTGTGTCACCATGGGGTGCATCTATTATTTTCATATGAAAGAAGGATGGGTCATGGAGACTCTGCATTGACTACCGTCAATTGAACAAGGCAACGATCAAGAATCAATATCTGTTGTCGAGGATTGATTATATGTTTGATCAGATGAAGGGTGCTACGGTGTTTTCAAAGATCGATTTGCCATTAGGGTATCACCAGTTACGGATCAAGGAGGATGACGTCCCTAAGACCACCTTTAAGATGAGGTTTGGACATTACGAGTTTATTGTTTTATTGTTTGGACTAACAAACGCCCCAGGGGTATTTATGAGTTTGATGAATGGGGTTTTCCGTGAGTACTTGGACAAGTTCATCCAAGTATTCATTAACGATATTTTGATTTACTCCCGGACGACGGAGGAGCATGACGATCACTTGCGCTTGGTATTACAGTGTCTGCAAGAGCACAAATTGTATGGGAAATTGTCCAAATGCTCATTTTATCAATCGAAGATTCACTACTTAGGGCATGTCATCTTCGGCGAAGGTATCGTCGTGGATCCAACAAAGGTCGAGGCTATTATGGAATGGCATGCGCTGATGAATTTCTCGGAAGTGCGTAGCTTCATGGGTTTAGCAGGATACTATCGACGGTTCGTCAAGGGATTTTCAAAGATAGCAAATCCGATTACGAAATTACAGAACAAGAAAAAGAAGTTTGTTTGGACCGAGAAATGCGCAGAGGCATTTCGGAGGCTCAAGAAGCTATTGAAAACAACACCGATACTAAAGGTCCTTGACATGGATGCAGACTTCTTGGTGTGCACTGACGCATCCAAGGAAGGCTTGGGCGGAGTCTTGATGCAAGACGGTCGAGTGATTGCCTACATCTCGAGGAAACTAAGAAGGCATGAGGAGAACAATGTGATGCACAGTTTGGAGTTGTTAGCAATTGTTTATGCCTTGAATGTTTGGAGACACTACCTTGTTGGACGAAAATTTGAACTAAAGACGGACCACTGTGGACTATAGCACATCTTTACGCAAAGCGAACTGAACGCGCGACAATGACGTTGATCAGAATTTCTTTGCGAGTATGATTTCAAAATTTCTTACATAAAAGGAACAGTGAACCGAGTGGCAGATGCATTGAGTCGAAGACCATGCATCTTTTCAGTGTTGCCTCTTCAGACGAATCTACATGAAAAGATTCTAACTTTACAGCGCGTCGATGACTGGTACAAGGAGGTCAAGGATTTTTTCGGACAAAACACAATGATGGTACCAAGATTTGAAGGATTTACGTTGGACGGCGGTGGACTATTGAGGTTTAAAAATTGGATTTATGTACCATCGAACGACGAGTTGAGGAGTTTGATCCTAAACGAGGCTCACAGAGCAATGTACATGGCTCACCCAAGAGTCACCAAGATGAGGGCGGACCTTAAACCCTTATTCTTCTGGAAGTGAATGAAGGCAGACATAGTTAACTATGTGGCCAGATGTCTAGATGTCAGCAGGTAAAGGCTGAACATAGATATCTAGCAGGATTACTACAGCCACACGCTATTCCGAAATCGAAATGGGAGGTTATTTCGATGGATTTCATTGTTGGATTGCCACTGATGACAAGGAGGCACGACTTGATTTTCGTAGTAGTCGACACTCTAACGAAGAGTGTTCATTTTATTCCTGTGCGTACGACATATCAGGCACCTGACATAGCTAGAGTTTTCATCAGTGAGATTGTGAGACTGCATGGCGTTCCTAAGAGGATTATATCAGATTGAGGATCGATGTTTACAGGACGATTTTGGACTAGTTTCCAAGAGGCCTTGGGAAATCAACTTAACTTTAGTATTGCGTATCACCCGAAGACTGACGGGTAGACCGAACGAACAAACCAGAGCTTTGAGGACATGTTGCGCATGTACGTGATGGACCAACAAAAGCATTTGGAAGAATTCTTGCCACTGGTAGAATTCGCTTATAACAACAATTACCAAACCACCATGAAGTTGGCACCTTTCGAGTTTCTTTACAGGCGACCGTGTCGGACGCCTTTGAGTTGGGATCGGCTTGAGGATAGGGTCTTGGTGGGACCAGAAGCGATCCAAGAAATGGAAGAGAAAATGCAAACACTAAGATAAATGATCAAAAAAATGTAGGATCGGTAGAAGAGTTATGTCGATGTGCACCGTGTCGACCGTAGTTACGTAGTTGGCGATCGAATCTTCTTGCAGGTAAAACCGCATAAGAGTTCGATCAAGTTTGGAAAGGGAGCTAAACTCTCTCCTAGGTTCATGGGACCTTTCAAGATTGTGGAGAGGAAGGAATCGGTGGCCTATCAACTAACCTTGCTTGATTCTTTGAGGCGTATGCAGGATGTTTTTCACGTATCTATTTTGAGACATTATATTAATGATCCTACACATGTTATTGACATGAGTTCCTTGCAGGTATCGGACGAGGGGGCACTCACGGCTGAACCGCTCTGCATCCTGGATCATCGCATTCGACAGGTACGACGTCGAACAGTAGATCGGGTCAAGGTCCAGTGGGACAACTATAGTCCGCACTCGGTAACCTAGGAGGACGCATGTGATATGCGTCAGTGGTTTCCATTTTTGTTTGATAGATAGACTTATGATACTTTGATGCACAATTACTTTGGCACTTATATACTGTGAAACTTCGGGATGAAGTTTAGACCAAGAGGGGGTGTATGTAACATCCCGCTCTTGGGTTCACTGAGCGAACTTATTTTTTGAGGACGCTTGCAAGTGATACGGATTATTATATTATTGCGCATTTGATTATGATTATGAGGCGTTATGGATGGATGACATGTTATTTTGTTGTATTGACATAGACAGGTGTTATTGACTCGGTTTTTCAGAATGTGCGGGATTTTGGACCTCAAGGATGCAGAGGCATCGATGAAACCCCTTGGACTCCGAACGGAGTCAGGGAGTGGACAATTGGGGTTTGATTGTTGTATATATGACCTATGTGCATCTGATTAGATGTTAGGATTATGGATTTTATTCTGACATGATTCGTTGATGATGCAGGTTAACGACAGCTTGCCGACCAGACTCACATGTGGAGTAGAGGAGTCACGCATGACTACCAGAGACGTTGAGGGAGAGGTGTGGACAGCAGCCCTGCCACAACTTACTAGCACTCATGTCATGGCTCGAACTGTAGGTTAATGATTACCTAGTTCGAGAAAACCCATGATGTCATGAGGGCAGATTGCGACAGTCGCTCACGATGATTCTAAGGGGCACGCAATAAGGCAGAGGCCTTATTCCTTAGAGGCCCTTAGTCTCCCACAAGATCACCTGACAAAGTATTGACTCCAGGAGTTTTTGATGTCTACCAAGTTAGTCAAGAGGCGAGTGGCACCCTTGGAGCACATAGTATGTCCTGAAGGGCACGTCGTGCAAGGGAAACAGAATGAGACGAGTTGCACCCTTGGAGCACCTAGTGCGTCTTGAAGGGCGCATCGCGTTGTTAACCAATAAGAGAATAAACATAGATGGCCTTAGAACGAATAACGTGATAAGAAATCTTTAAAAACAATTTCCCTAATAAAATGTCGCCAGCCTCGAAAATTAAAATCTAGGTCTAAAGTAATACTTGTCGTGAAAAAATAAATAAATAAATAAATAAAAATGATCATCATCATCATTAAACATGTGACGAAAAGGGAGTAAGAAAATCGATTAATTTATTAAAATCAAATTGTTGAGGGATTTAAAATTTTAAAAGGGAAATGATTGTTTTGTTACACATGCTAATTAAAGTTTATTAATTAAAAAGAAAAAGGGGGAAAAGATAATTTTCTACACTTACTAATTTGAGTTTAAATAAAAAGGGAAAGAGGGAAATTTAAAGGAATTAGGAAACTAAGGGAAAAAGGGGAAAACATAAAGAAAAAGGGAAACGTAAGGAAAAAGCAGAATGACCAACTTAGCAGGGAATCTTGCCTTTAAGAACTTTCTAAATTGAACTCAACTAGTAAATTAGTAAGGGGGTAAATCATTAAATTGTGTAAGGGAATATGAGGACACCTAGGAGCGATTCTAGGAATGTTTTTAGGTGGGTGAGGGAAATAGGTGTAATTAAAAAATTAATGAAATTAATTTCTGGTGCAACGAAGGGGATGGGTGACACTTGTACGGGGAGGATTTTTCTGAATTGAATTATTAAACACTAAATTAAATGGGAAATTGGGAAAGAAATGACTTAGAAACTCTATATGAAATGTGAAAATTCCAGGTCCTATCAACTGTCTTCTTCTTTAGTTTTCTGTTGTTTTATAACAACGAACAGTTTGAATACTTTCAAGTTGATTTGTTACGGTTATGTCCTCAATTTGGGTGCTCTAGCATGTCATTTTTGTCATAAAAATTAGTACATGCAACTCAAATAAACATAACACACATAATACATCGTTTACAGCTGATTATGAACATATCTAAGAACTAATATCATGCATTTGTAGACACAGGTATTTTTGGTCAACATGACCCTGGACAAAACCCCCCCGGGGAAAACTAGTTTGAGATCTATGTGTATATATGAAGAAAGAAAATGAAGGTTACAGTAAACACAATACAAGATAGAACCTGATACAATAGCAACTCCAACAGAGAATATATACAGGCTCAAATCCACCAAATGCGCCCCAGAATGGTGCGCCCCTCATGCAAACTGCCAGAAACCACTGAATCTGCTCCAACTGCTAATTGTGATGTCAGATCTGAAAACCCCTCCACAGGAATGAATCTCCAGTAGATGTCCTCACTCTGCAACTGACCTTACTACAATCTGATGGCTAGATATCCTACCAGGAATGAATCAGCCTGCCAAGCTAATGCGCCCCTCTCTGAAGTAGAATAGCTCCAGTAAATAAATGAAGCAAGCTGCTCCAAGCCTCCAACAAGAAATGCTAGCGGCCTCCCTCAAGAATCCTCGTGCAACTGATCTCATATCCATAGCTCAAGTGCTCCTCTCACAACAAGCAAAACTCTCCATGAAGAATGCGCCCTCCTTAGACCCTTTGCGCCCTCTTAGACCAAAATTAGGAAACCTAGAAATGAATGGTGGAGATTCAATCTGATCAATGGTTGAGATCTCCCCATGCATCCCTAAATCATAAACCCACTTTTGGGTTAAGTTTCCTAATTCTACTTATGTCTCCAAATTCACCCCTTTGTGAATTAATAATCACTTTCTGCCAAAAGTGACCAAATTTCACTTTAACCAAAGTCAAAGTGAAAATAGACAAAAGTACAAGGTACAAAGTGTCATGTCCTTTCCTCATGTGCTAAGGAGGTCAAAAGCACATGGGGAACACCTCTCAAGGTACAAATCTCAACATAAAGGAGGGTGGATGAGGAGGATCGATCTCTTCTGTCATGCATAACATTACGCTGCAGAATTTTAGACTTGACTGACTTAGCTTGTGGGAGTTGTGATACCCAGCTCGGTGAGGAGTGGTAGCTCGGCCTTGTGAGGCGAGCTGGGAGCTAGTTGTTCTCTGGTTCAATGTATGTAGCTCATTTGCGGCTCGGGGGGCTAAAGGGAAAGAAGAGTACCCCTAGCGTTGGTTGGGAGGTACTGGTGAAATCTCATCGATCGGCAAGTGGGAGCTTCACAGAGCGCGCGGGACAACGACTCAAAGCAGACGACTTAGGCTACGATACGCTTACTTTTATTCCACCTGGTAGATTATTATGATACATTACGCTTCCATTTTTTGTGTTTTTAATTGGGTAAAGAAAATGTTGACTTAGCATTCAACCGAGAACTTAAATTTCCCCATAGCCTTAAACTCGTTGCTTGACTTGATTCCCTTGGCATTCGAGCCCTGAATGTTGTGACTGTCATTTTGGTTTTGTTGATTGTTGTGAAGAGTTGGGATTTTTACTTCGTCCTCATCCCTAGTTCGTCAGTCCACACCTGAGCAATCGGCCAGGAGCCAGGTCAACGGTCGTCACTTCGGTATTAATAGACCTATAGATCCTGTTAGTCCCTAAAGTTGCACTCGACTGGTAAGGGCAAGCTAGGGCATCATTGATTTTATTGCAAAATGTTTTTGAGGGTTTTATGGTTTGGTTTTGGTATAATGGTTGAAAACTAGGTCAAGTTTACAGTGTGGAATGAAAATCAAGATTAAAACATTGCATATCCCATTCGCTGAATAATAGGTAGGTACATAGATGCAGTAAACCAATTCAAGAAAAAGGAAAGTGAAATCTTCAATTTGTCAATTTCACAAAGTTTAGTTTCAATATATTATAAAGAAACAGGGGTATCAACTTGAAATCATTACTTGAAAAATTATCTCTACAGTAAAATCTTCACTGTATAAATTAACATTCAAGAACCAAAAGCATTGCAATTTGAATAATAAATTCAAGCATGAAAAATGAAATAACAGAGTAGAAAAAATAAGGTCTAACCATCCATATGCCTTTGCTATTAAGTGTCAATTGAACATACATGCCTTTTACAATAATCTCCACAAAAAGTTTCTCTAGATCTCCAAATTTTTGACCCCCATAAGGTATGTCTTTTGTCTATTTAAACTATCTATAAAACTTCCAGATCCTATTATCTAGAACAACTTTAAATGACTAGAATCAAAAAGTATCCAGATCCTAAACTATTTCACTCAAAATGAGCTTCTACCTCCAAAATAGTCCACAGCTCAACAGCTTGATATAACAAACATTGCCAACATTACATTTGACTCTACAAAATAGGGATTTTGTTCGACTCTGTAAAGAAGATCGAAGTCTTAGCATCTCCTTGATCAAAACGAGTAATTATTTGCCATATCTCCTGGAGAACCTTTAAACAAAATTGTAACCAATCTTCATGTTACCTTTAAGATAAAATCGCAGCAGTGGCTTTGGCGTTTTTCTGCTTGAGCTTCGTGGTTAACACAGCATTGTGCCAGTAAAGTCTGAAATTGATTTCCCTAAGTTCCTTAAGCAATGCCCTTTGCTCCTTCTTCTTCTTTTTAAGACTTTGAATTCTTTCTTGCTGGCGAGCATTCCACTGTTCTATCTGCATCTTTTCCTTCTTTAATTGCTTTATGGTTTTCTGAAATTCTTTAATCTTTTCCTTATCAGTTCTTATCTCGACCCTGAATCTTGAACAATCTTCAGAGGGTGCAGTTTCATTCAGATTTAAAGTAACACTGGGTTCTTTGGCTTTAACCTAGTATTTTGAGATTAATTTTGAGCTATGTTCTTCTTTGTAACTTGATGAATCCATAGCTCCAGGTACATCTGGTAAGTAATCTGAATCTTCCAAGTAATCATGTTTTTCTTCAGGGAATCACCGATGCCTTTAGCCATCTCTTTAGCCTTAGATAATCTAGTTGAAGCTCTCGTTACAGGGCCTGTAGGTGGTGTAAGTTTTCCCTTTCCTTTGCGGACAAATTTCTTGGGAAATGGAGTCTTTTTTGCTCTTTTCCTGGTGCTTGTTTCAACATCTTCATAATCATCTTCTATGATTATGGTGTTTTCTTCTTTAATTGTCGGATTGAACATTGCCTTTGAGTTCAGCCTATACTTATTAGTATCCCTGATTGAATTTCTCCGAGGTTTTTGTGATACACACGCACCTTTGTTCCTTTTTCCTTTGATTGCAACGTTCCTTTTGTTGGTCGATGGCATTTCAGACTTGACTGTAGTTTGAGCAATGAGATCATTATCTGACTCTGTCTCTCCTTTGACATCTTCCTCAGGAAGCATTTCGATTTCGGGCTCCCATCTAGGTCTCTTACTTCTGCTCTTCTTAGTTACCTTGATATCAAAAGATTCATCTTTCACGGGGTTTTCATCAGAAATATCTTGACTATGTTTAACATTTTTCCTCCCTCTGCCCTTTTTCAACTTATTGGATTGAGTGATAGGTTTTAAGGATTTCGTGAGCCAATTCCAGGGCTTCTGTAATTTGTTCAGGGCAGACATGACTAGGGTTTTAATCAAGACTTGATGGAACAAACTGCCTTTGGCATTAGTGGAAATCAACTATACTTTCTTGGACATTTTTGTCAAACTTTTAAGCAGGAAATAAGGAAGATTTAAAGGGTAGTCACTGTTTAGATGCATTAGTATTTTGATATGGTAGATGTAGACCAAAGAAAACCTCCCTTCGCAGGTGATGTATCCGTGAATCACCACCAGAGCAGTGTGCCATTCAGGTCGAACCCAGCTGCGAGGTATTCCCCTTCTCCAATCTGGATTCTGCTTATCTGGAAGGAGGAATTGATTTACAAATTCGGTAACCACGTGCTCCTTCTTCCACCATCTTTCCCCTCCAACCACGAGCCTGCAAGCCTTGGCTATAGTTTTCTCTGTCACTAGAATCAACATTTACCGATTTCAACCTCGTGACCATCGAAGTTCAAAGCAAATTCCATTGAAACCTGCTCGTCATAACCTTGAAATGTGGTGAGGAACTCAAAACACCCGACGTCTCTGAATCTTTGGGCCATCTGAGGGTAGGCTTCAAGAAGTTCGGCACCTTCTGGTTCGATTCTAGCAACTTGTTCGCTCCTCTTTGGCGCCATTAAACTCAATTCTGCAATTGTCGTCCTCGGGTTCCAAATTTAATACCTGCAATTGTTGGTATACTATGTTGATTTAAATGAATACCTGTATTTCTCCCTGCAAGGCTGAATTAAACCAACTCGAACCGGTCACATATAATAATCATTAAACAACATGTGATTTTGAAATGAACCCTACGCGCGTGCATAGCAATTATGTTCTGAACCTGTTGGATTTAGAAATGATTACCAATCTTTCGTGGGAACACACGAGCTCTTAACTCATGAATCTTGTTATCATAACTAAATCGGGATAGCAGGCGCAAGTTATGGCATGATTATTTGGCGCTACGGGAATAGGCTTATTCCCGTAGCGCGTTTGACAACTTGAAATTTGAAAATTCCAACGGCATAAAAGGAGACACTTCCAGTTTAAACAATGTTTTTCATAATCAAACTTAAATAAATCATCAAATGCAAACCATCAAACATCCAAAATCTAAAAATAGAAAACAGTTGAAAGCGGAAAATGAAGGATGGGTAAAGAGGGTTTAGGACAAAGGTTTCTCACTAAACCAAGACAAAATTAGAGACTAACAGATCCTAATGCCCTGTTTTTTTGTGCGTGGATGATTGGCGAATGATGCTTGTGCCCAGCCGTCTACCCCTCTTGATTGTTCTTGTTGACTGATGGTCATTGCGCTTCTGGCAAATGATTACCCTGTGCCTTGTTCATCTTTGTTCCCTGCGTTTTACTTTTGCACTTTAATTTAATTGAGAACGATTTTAGCCTGCGTTTGTCCTCTTGTTGACAGCGCTTACCTTTTGTTTGGACTGCAATTTTTCCCTATGGATTTAATTTATTTGAAGTCGATTTTGCCCTGCACTTCTCTTACATCTGGCTTGCGTTCTCCCTCTGCAATATATATTACCTTGACAGCAAAATTACCCTTGTGAAGTCAGGGATTATTTTTTTATTTGTTGCGTTGGACAGATTTAAGGTTTGACAGTTATCAAATGTATGAGTTATTATTTTACTCTGACATTACCAGCAATCATATATATGTTATTTGCTTGACATTGATTTTTATTTAAAAGCCAGCAATTACAGTGAAGGACAACGAGATGCTCTTTGATTGATAAGGATATATATGTGTCGGTGATCCTTAAGTTTCCATATCCCAACCAAATGAAAAACGATTTATATATCTATGTCTGCGTTTTTGGTTTGGTATCCCCGCAGAATGAAAAACAATTTACATACCAATGTCTGTGTTTTAAGTTTAATTCCCAGCAGGGACTAAAAACGGAACATCTATGTCTGCGTTTTGTTTGGTATCCCGACAGAATGAATAAACGATAGATATAAATTGGTCTATGTTTTTAGTTTGATTCCACAGTGTTTCAGATACAGAGACTTAACCCCTTTTTTTAAGCATTAAATGTTACTCTTTGTAATAGTGTACTCCTTAACTGCAAATTTTGTTCCATGTCTATGTTATCGAAAATTTTGCTTTCGCAATGTTTGCGTTGTGTTGGTTATTGGCTTGTGAAAACTTATCCCGAACCAGTCGCTAACCTTTTTTCATTAATGACGTCTACTTCAAGTTTATGTTTTTACTTTTAAATTTAAAATTGCTTTCCAAGATAACATATCCTTGACTCGGTGTTGCCTTCTTACCACGAATTACACAGTTATAACAAATTGCAAATATAGAGAATATGCAGAAAACTCGTGGCTCGATCAAATGACAAAAGTTGCAGGCTTGCCTATTTCTTGCATTGAAACAATCATAATAAGAGTCGCACTGAAGAATAGTTATTCACATTATTATCAATAATCTCCAATAAATTCATTATAATTCATTTATGATAGGTGGTTATAAAATCACTGAGATGTGTAATTGTTTTACGTTTTGTCTTTTAGTTGGAATTGGACTACTTGAAATCATAATTTTCTGTTTTTAAATTGTGTTTTTGTATCTAGATATGGATTAAGCCTCTTGGAAAAACCCTTGGAACCCTTGGGATACTTGACTTATACAAATTATGCACTCAAATATTCAAATCCATTTTATGTTTCTTTTTAATTGTGTTTCTGAATTTAGAAATGGATCCAACCTGTTGAAAAACACTTGGGACACTATGTTATCTCATGATTCCAGCATTCCAGCATTTATTCAGCTATTTCATTACTCCAGCATTCCTGTATTTTTGTGGGTTGCGTGTGGGTGATTGTAGTCAAAAATTTGGATCTATTAGACAGCTTGTTTTACTCAACAACTTTAATTATTTAATAGACAGTTGGTTAAACTTTAATACCGTTCATATTGTTGACAGCGTCTTGGAATTTAACGTTGTGTAAAAAGTCATATTTATAGCAAATTACATTACTATGGTTAATGTTGTTGCATATTGGTAAATTGCTAAATTAGATGGTATTTAATTTGTAATGTAGACTTGTATCTAATTTATAATTTAGACTTGTATTTAACTTGTAGTTTAGACTTGTATCTATTTTAGACATGTATCTAAGTTGTAGATTAGACTTGAATTTAATGTTAATTTAGAATTGTAATTTATTGACTAATTTGTAAGTTAGACTTGCTAATTAGACAGGTAACCAATGTTAAATTAGTTTGTAAGTATTGACTAATTTAGACTGGTTTAATGGTTGGGTAGTTGGCAAAGTCACGTATGAGCTTGCACTTTTCTTCGAACGATGTCATCTTGCGTCTTGTCGATCTGTTGCTTGGGGTGTGGGTGTAGTCATCATGTCAGTAACTCGACTCCTAGCGAGTTGGATTCATCTGGAGTCCTTGGTCCAAGTAGGTTAGGTAGCGCCAAGGTTATCGCCGCACATATCACCTAGGGATGTCATGAGTCCTGATGAGGGGATCATGGTCTGCCCTCTTGGATAGAGGCGAATGATAACTTGGCTGGAGTTTGTGCCTTCCGGGTGAGTGTTGTTGATTGTTGTAAGTTTTCTATTGGTGCATGGGTTGAACACCTTCATGCATTTACTAGCGCGCCATCGAGGTCCTAGATAATTGGTCGTCAAGGCCGTTGTGTCGGGATGGGGATGTTTTCCCTTAGCTTGTAGGTGTGGTCATGTTGTGCCAGTGCGTGGAGTCATAGTTGTATGTTGATTGTTCTGCGAGCGTGGTGCTCACCGTCATATGTGTTGTTTAGCTATAATCGTTGTTGTCATCCTGTTTAAAAATAATAAAATTGCACTTTATGCTTCGCTTGTAGTCGTAACAAAGGGGTCATTACATCAACACCAGACCTGGTATATGCTATGTAGTGAATGTACTCAGCCAGTTCATGAGTCAGTTGAGACAGACACACTAGATAGCAGTGAAGCATGTGTTGAGATATCTAAGAGGCACAGTTGGTTATGGCCTGTGATATGCCTCCGGTGTAGACATGAGATTGCAGGGATATTCCGATGCAGAGTGGGCAAGGAGCGCAGTGGACTGGAAGAGCACATCCGATTGTTGTTTTACTTTGTGATCTGCCATGGTTTCCTGGTGCAGAAGGAAACAAACTTTTGTGGTTTTGAGTACCACAGAAGCAGAGTACATTGCATTATGTGTGGCAGTTCGTGAAGTAGTGAGGCTTCGCAAGCTCCTTGTAGACTTATTTGGACATGAGATGGATTCCATCGTTATCCATTGCAATAACTAGAGTTGTGTAAAGCTCTATGAGAATCATGTGTTTATTGATAAATCGAAACACATTGAGATATGGTGCAAAGGAAAGCAGTACATGTGCAGTGTCTTTTTACACACCAGCAGGTTGCAAATGTCCTCACCAAACCGCTTGCTAGGAAGAAGTTCAAGTACTTTCGTGAGAGACTTGGCCTAATGGAGAATGCCTCCCTAGCTGATAGGGAGTGTTGATGATTGCAGCGTCATGTGACATTCTCCAGGTCGTTCTCCTCTGGACTGAGTTGAGTCGATCTATGAGAGGGCCCATGTGATGGGTGTGTCGTTCTCCTCTAGACTGAGTTGACACGATGTGTGCCCATGTGTTGGGTGTGCCCATGTGATGGGTGTGTGTCAGACTCTGGACTGAGTTGTGATGACGTGTGGTCTCTTGTCTACTCCTCTAGACCTAGTTGAGATGACTTGAGATGGTCTCCTACCTTGTGCTCCTCTGGACTAAGTTGAGTCTGCTTGAGATGGTCTCCTGCCTCGTACTCCTATGGACTTAGTTGAGTCGGCTTGAGATGGTGCTCTAGATGGTACTCCTGTGGACTGAGTTGAGTTAATCTGTTGAGTGTGACGTCCATGTGGCTGAGCACAGGTGGATGTGTCCCTAGTGACTAAGCACTAGAGGATGAGAGAGATCCTTGTTATATTGTCAGAGAGTGAGACTTTGATAAAACCCTAATTGTGTTGTAAAGGGTACAAGTTGGCCCCACCATGTGAAAGATAATTAATATTCTGTAATTATTAATTATATTATTAAGTTGTACAGGTTGGCCCTATTGTGCCAATAGACACATCATTTGATGTGATAGGTTTTGTATAAATAAGAGTGGATCCCCATTGTGGATCACACTCACTTGTCATGTCATAATTTCAGAAGTTGAGGTTTGAAATTATGAGGACTGCAATTCGCAGTTCTCTAGGAGCTAGGTTTCTCAGTCATAACAGCGCCCTATTGTGTGCTAGGTTTGGTGGTGGATGGTGGATCTTCTCTTGGCAATATAGCAAAGGATTGTTGGGTTTTTCCCTTGAGTGAGAAGGGTTTTCCGAGGATATTTTATGGTGTCTTTTGTGCATGGTTATTCTTCTTGTGATCTTGGTTTACTGCAGCTAGTGTTATTGTTGATGCAATAGTTATGGTTCAGGTAGTGATAAAATGAAATAAACTACATCTGCATGAGCTAACCATCATAAAACTTAACATTGGCATCATGCTAGATATGTCATGCTAGTACGGCTTAGAGATGATCATACAACTTAAAGGTGACACAATGAGGCATTGATCTACATCATGCGAGTACAACTTAGAAGTGGCATACAACTTAGATATGATGCATTGGCATCATGCTAGTACGGCTTAGAGATGATGTAGATGATACTCCAAATCACGCCAGTACAACTTAGATATGATGCATTCGCATCATGCAAGTACGGCTTAGAGGTGATGCAACTGATGACATTATTGATGCAAGTTGATATCAGATGATATGATCTAATATAGACACTGTATGTCTCTGGACAGTAGTTGTATGCTACTATGGTGGATGTGCTCCATTAGAGGTGATTGTGGGTCATTGGTTAGTAGTTGTGTGCTACTAGGAGTGGTTGTGTACCACTGGATAGTAGTTGTATACTACTATGGATAGACACAGCTGTGTTCTATTGGATGGCATTGTTCTTGATTGCCATGGAGACCATCATTAGTGTTGGAGATGATTGCCAGCTAGATGGATAGTGATGATGGTGGTCGTGATTTGATCTGTGTGATCATGAGATAGCATATGTGGCTATGATGATGCTACCAGCATAATGGTATGTTTGTGCTCAAGACCATTACCAATAATACCTCCCTAGCTAGGAGGGAGTGTTGATGTTACGGTAGCTGCGAGAGGTATTAACCTCCACGTGTAACCCTTGACAAGATTAGAATATTCCGAGAAGCTAGAGAAACCCTAAACGGTTGGATAAGAACCCTAGAAGATAAGTCGGCTCAAGAGAAAATCTAATATTAATTTATTAGCCTCCAAGAAGAGAAGTCGGCCCAATTAGGTGACTTGAAGCACTATAAATAGAGGGCACTATAGCTCATTTAGACACAGTCACTCTCACGACTTCATAAGGACTAGTGGTGTGCATGACTGGAGGAGAGTCGCAACTGCTGCGGTGGTGACTTGGTCTTTGGTTTATGGTTTGAACTTTATGCTTGGCACGCTAGCTTTGGAGAGAGGTATGCTACCTTGGTTGGCTATTTGTTCTAGTGTTTGCTTTCAGAATTATTTTGTTTGTCAAGGTTAAGGTGCTCGGGGGTGGCCTTGTGCCTATGGTCGGGTGACAATCTAGTGATATTGTCAAAGGTGAAAACAAGCACACCTATTATCTTAACAATGCATCCATGGTGACAAGTGTTCATGTAGAAGATAGGCTTGATGGAGCCTCCAACTTCCACTCTTGGAAGTCTAGGCCACTCATCACTCTGAAAGAGAGTGATCTGATGAAGTTTGTGGAAGAGGTCATGCCATAACCCGTTGATGTGTCAGAGAAGTCTCAGTGGAAGAAGAATGATGCGAGAGATAGAAGGATCATCATCTACTCTGTGAGAAACCACTTGATTCCACACATCTCCAAACTAAAGACAGCTAAAGAGATGTTTGATGCCTAGAAGAAGTTGTTTGAGAGCAACAACACCAACAGAGCCATTTTCCTTGAAGCACCAGCTTCAGAACGTCAATATGGTTAAGGCAGATATAGTTGCCACCTTCTTCATGAAGATATCTGAGATCAGAGATCAGTTGGGTGTTATTGGAGAGATCATCTCAGATAGAGAGCTTGTAATGTTGACTCTTAATGGTCTTCCAAACCATTGGGAGTCATTCATTCAGAGTATTAGTGGGTGATCCAAATTACCCAAGTTTGATTGATTATGGGAAGATTGTACTTAGGAGGAGACCAGACTTGTTGCCAGAGGTGCACAAAGTTCCCATCATGATGAAGGTCATGCCCTTACCTCTCATGCAAGGAAAGGCAAAGGACGAGGACGAGGCAAATCATACAAAGAAAGGAAGCCCAGACCAAGTCCTGAGTGTAAAAAGGACCTCTCAAAGGTCCAGTGCTTCAAATGTGAGAAGTTTGGCCACTATGCTAGAGAGTGCCCCTTGTGGAAGAATATGAAGCAGCATGCCTCCACCGTTGATGTTGACCGAGAGCCACCCCAGAAGAATTCAAGGAAAGGAAGAACAGATGATGAGGAGTTCTTCATTTCAACCCTATCAAGTACGATTCCTACTAGTTGTGATATTTGGTTGTTTGATAGTGGTGCTTCCAGATATATGACTGGATATAGAGAGCACCTCACTGATCTAGTAGAGAAAGACTCTCGATTGCATGTTGTACTTGGTGATGATGCCAAATATATTGTGAAGGGATCTAGGGCCATTTCCTTCTAGTTAGATTCGGGTACCCCACTTCATTTGAGTGATGTATTGTTTGTATGGGGGATGAGAAGGAACCGTGTCTCTATTTCATCCTTGGAAGACAAAAGCTACAAGGTTGTCTTCTCTGATGGTAAGGTTATTGCATGGCACAAGAACGCTAGTATGGCGTCAGCTCGTGTGATTGGTATTCGAGAAGACAATTTGTACAGATTGACAGTGAGACTAGTTCAAGCCCTGGTACATGATTTTATTAGTTTGATTGAGTTATTGCATAGGCAACTTGCTCATTTTCATTATAGAGCTCTTCCCACTTTGGGGAAGATGGTGACGGTTCTTCCAACGCTTCATGTAGAGCATGATGAAATTTACAGAGGTTGTGCTCTTGGCAAGAATGCCAAGGGGTCTTTTCCGAGCAGTGACAACATATCCAAGGGGATCTTAGACATGGTGCATCAGATTTTTTTGGGCTTATGTGAGTTGCTTCTTTGAGTGCATACTTATACTATGTGATCTCAATTGATGACTACTCTCGAAAGACTTGAATTTACTTCTTGAAGTCCAAGGAATCTGAAGAAGTCGTTGGCAGGTTTCAGGAGTACAGAGCACAGGTTGACAACCTAACCGGAAAGAAGATCAAGATACTAAGATCAGATAATGGAGGAGAATACACCTCCAAGGGTTTCAGTGATTCCTGTGTTGAGGCAGGGATCAAGAGGGAGTACATTGTTCCTTACAACCCCTAGCAGAATGGGGTTGCAGAGAGGAAGAACATGTCTATTGTTGAGGCAACAAAGGCGATGATTCATGATCAAAGTTTGCCTATGTTTTTGTGGGCAGAGGCATCCATGACTGTTGTGTATGTTCAGAACAGGAGCCCTCGTAAGATTTTAAAGGATATGACTCCTGAAGAGGCCTTCATTGGAGTGAAGCATGAGGTTGGACGCTTCAGGATATTATGGTGTCCCATTTACATTCACGTACCCAAGGAGAAAAGGACGAAGTTAGACCCTTCAGGTAGGAAGGGTACTTTTGTTGGGTACAGTGAATCTTCGAAGGCATATCGGATCTACATCCCAAGTCAGAGACAGATTGAGGTGAGCAAGGATGTTTCCTTTGAGGAGAAGGTAGCCTTCAGGAGATCTAGAGGATCTCACATGGAGATTGATAGTGAGAGGCTGGAGGATATGGTATCTTCTCCCCCTCACTCTTCAACAGTTTCGAGGGAGACAGTTGAGCACGGGGAGATAGTTGAGCATGTTGATCCTATGGATCATGTTGATGTTCCCAGAGATATTACAATAGGGCGGAAGAAGCTTGCATGGGCTCGTCAGACTTTGTAGGAGGCAGAGGGACATGCAACTCCCCGTGGTACTTTCAAAGAAAGTAAGAGACCTCAGAGATTCTCGAGCTATGTTGCAGCGATGAGCCACATCATTGATTTTGAGCCTTCCTGTTATGAGGAGGCATCTAGTCAGCAGGTATGGAGAGATGCCATGATGGAGGAGTATCAGTCCATCATGAAGAATGATGTGTGGGAGATTGTTCTAAGACTTGAGGGGAAGTTTGTGGTGACTTCCAAGTGGATCTATAAGATCAAACATGCAGCTGACGGGAGCATCGTGAAGCACAAAGCGATATTTTTGGCTAGAGGATTCTCTCAAGTAGAGGGAATAGACTATGAGGAGACATTTGCTCTTGTTGCAGCCAGACGGTTTCGTGATTCATGGGAAGGAGTCCCATATGTGCAGGTTGAAGAAGGCTCGGTATGGACTCAAGCAGGCACCTCGAGCTTGTTATGTGAGGATTGATGGATACCTGATGAGTTTGGGTTTCAACAAGAGTGTTGTTGATGCCAACCTGTATTATAAGATTGTTGATGGTGAGTCCATGATTTTGATCATGTATGTTGATGAATTATTCCTCACCGGAGCAGAGCACCTCATTACTTGGTGCAAGCATGAGTTGGCCTTTGAATTTGAGATGAAGGATATTGGCATGATGCACTATTTCTTGGGGTTAGAGGTGTGGCAGAGAACTGATGAGATCTTCCTGAGTTAGGGGAAGTACACAGTTGAGATTCTGAGGATATTTGGGATGTTGGACTGTAAGTCCATGACCACATCAATGGTATCGAATCTGAAGAAGTTGAGTGAGTCTTCTTCCAATTCAAACTTGATTTATCCAACGATGTACCGGCAATTGATTGGATCATCGATGTATCTGGTTAACACCAGACCAGATATTTGTTATGCAGTGAGTGCACTTAGCCAGTTCATGAGTTAGCTGAGACAAATGCATTGGGTAGCAGCAAAGCATGTATTGAGATACTTGCAAGGCACAATTGGATATGGCCTAAGATATGCTTCCAGTAATGACACTGCAAGGATATGTTGATTCTGATTGGTCAAGGAGCACAGTTGACAGGAAGAGCACCTCAGGGTGTTGCTTCAGTTTGGGGTCTGCCATGGTTTCCTAGTGTAGCAGGAAACAAACTTTTGTGGCTTTAAGCACCGCAAAAGCCAAGTATATTGCAGTATGTATGGCAGTACGCGAAGTAGTGTGGCTTCAAAATCTCCTTGCGGGATTGTTTGGACAGATGTTGGATCCCACCGTTATTCATTGTGATAACCAGATCTGTGTGAAGCTCTCAAAGAATCTAGTATCTCATGACAGATCGAAACATGTTGAGATCAAGTTTCATTACATTCAAGATATGGTGCAGAGGAAAACAGTACTAGTGTAGTATCTTCCTATTGATGAGCAAATTGCAGATGTTCTCACTAATCCTCTTGCCAAGTTGAAGTTCAAGTAATTCCGTGATAAACTTGGGAGTGGTATAGAATGCCCCTCTCCCTGAGAGGGAGTGTTGATGATTGCAGCTTCACGAGACATTCTCCAGGTCGTACTCCTCGATGGACTGAGTTGAGTTGACCTGTGAGTGATACTCGTCGATGGATTGAGTTGAGTATGACACTTATCAATGGATTGATAAGTTGTACTGGGTTGGTGCCCAACGACCCTTGGGATGTAACCCATGTGGTCGGGACATTCTCCAGGTCGAACTCCTCGATGGACTGAGTTGAGCTGACCTGTGATGACATATTGTGTTGGTGCCCAACAACCCTTGGGGTGTAGCCCATGTGGTTGGGATATTTGCCAAGTCGTACTCCTCGATGGAATGAGTTGGGTTGACCTGTGGACACTATGGTCGTACTCCTCGATGGACTGAGTTGGGTTGTGGCCCCTAAACGAGATGAGAAGGTTCACATTAGATGTAGTCATGTGTGACGAGATGGAGGAGACCTTTCACTATGACGTCAGAGAAGGAAGAAGGCCCAAGCCTTGTGCAGAAGACCTAGAAGACTAAGTCGGCCCTATTGAGTGGCACCACTTGGATGTGACAATTCACATGATGAATTTGTATATATAGAGAGCCATCTCCCATTTGGAGATCATGACTTTGGATCATTCTCTCTTGGTTATTTTGTTCTCTTGGACTAGTGCGCTATCTTTGGAGACTAGTGCTACTCTTCTTTGGTCTTGGATCTTCTCTTGGATAAATTATTCTAGTGAAAGGTTGTTGGGTTTTCTTCCCTTCTGTTATCACCCTAACAATTTTTATTGGGATCTAAAAACTTCTGAAGTTTAACGAGATGTTATACCACAGTAGAGGCGAGATAGTTCAGGGTGCTCGGCTATATTCCGCGGCATATGAACGAATGTAGTAGAAGTGGGAAGGGAGTAGCTCGGCGGGCCGTCGATCTTGAAGAATCTCAGATCTACAGTCGAAGCCTACATCGGACAAACAAATAGCACGGAACTTAACATCGCGAAGGCAGACCAGGGAAAACTACTCTGGTTTCGACGAGGAACGCGTGGCACTCTTACACGTGCATCGAAGGAGATGACGGATTGCCCGAAACCACTTTTCCTATGGCCCCGATGTCACGTGGTGCAAAACGTCAAGTCGATAGCTCGCGGGGAGGATGGTGGTTGGTCAGATCACCTCACATCACCAGTCCAAGTACTTTCCCGGATGACGTACCAAAAGGACGTTGCTGCATAACTAACTCGAGGCTCATCATTCGAAGTGGATTGATGAAGCATGGCACACCAAGGTACTGTGACAGTAATTCGTGAGCAAAGTACACAAACCATCAAATCTCAGATATGAATCATTTTATCCTATTCTGGGAAATTGTCATCTTATGCATAAGAAAAACAAGCTCGGCTTGTGCTCCTGAATTCTGTAAACTCAAAGGGTGGCCAAATGAAGGTCTCTGCGAAGTCCGAAAGGCATGGATAAAACGATGTCTGGCACGACTGGGTTCTCAACTAAGGTACCAGGCAGGTCAATAAGTAAGAATGAAAGATGGGTCTTGCAGATGCTGGCGACTAAATTTCATACTGAACCTGAAACTGAGACAGAGTCGAGAGTAAAATTAAACCCCGTTATGAGGGATCTTGTCATAAATGAACACGCAGACAACACCTGCCACCCAGCCGCAAAGAAGAAGAGGAGCAAAAGGAGGAAATCTGAGGCCAAAACCAAGATGATAGAGAGCATCGGGGAAAATTTTGATTGGTGGAGTACCCTGGAGGAGGAAATCGCCAAGCTGAGGTGAATCCTCGGGTAAAATTTTGGTGTATTTCAGATAGTTTTGGATAGATGTCAGCTTAAGAGAAGGGAGTCTTGATATGATAGACCAATTACTAACAGTCCCTTTAAATAATACAATTGTTCTTCCTTTTTGTAACTTGTATTTGTTTTTAGAATTATGAGGAAGTCGGAACGTTTTAAATTCCATATGAAATTCCTCTATATATGCTTGGCCTCACAAGTATAGAAGCATGGAGAAAAGAGGAGCCTACCCTCTGTGCAAGAAAACTTTATAAATCTCTGGGGCTGGAATGAATACATGGGTGTAGAGGCGGATTTTAGGACTTTTTATGAAAAGATTCTAATTGTTGGTGTCATGAGTCTCGTTTTCTCTCATAGTGTGTGATTCCTGTTATTTTGTATTTTCATTTTGCTTTCTTTTGTCTAAATTGAGAAACTAAAAGTCCAGAATTCATTATTCAATGCTCTCGGCTTGGCGATTTAGACTATGTTCATCTCTTCTAAACCATTTCAGAATTCATTACTATAATGCTCTGATAATAGTTGTGTGTTTCTTTTCTTCTGATACCATCTAAAATTTTCAAGCATAAACTCAGAAGTCACTTCCTCATTTAGCCTTTTCCTCTTGATTGTTTTCACGATTTGGAAATGCATCCTACATTCTTGACCCCATGGCCCAAAGGTCATCTTCAGCTCTTCAACAACTTTATTAAAACGCCAAAACAAACCAATTCTAGGCACCGATTTCCATAGATGTATCAAGTGACACGAGAGAGCCCTCTCTGAGTTGAGCAGGCTAGTGCCTCAGCTCTAAAGCTGGTTGAAACAGTTACCTCTGTCGTCTGTCTATTTAGCCGGACAGAATTTACAGAGTGCTAACACCTTGTGCAGAAAGGTTTCCCGGGATAAATTCTTGTGTATCTTGTGCATGGTTCTCTTCTTGAGATCTTGGTTATTTACTGCAACTATTGCATATGGTTTATGCTTCATCTATGTTACTGCTAATGTGAAATGTCAAAGAAAGTTAATGAACTCTGAATAAGCATAAAATTCAACACAAAGGAGGGATCATTTACAAACCCTTTGTCTCACGCTCTCCATCCCCCTAAAGTCACCTGGGAAGCCTCCCTTGTGGTGGTATCATCCATCACTCAAACGAGGGGAGTAATTGCTAAGGTGACAGTGGTTCTTACTCTCAATTGTGTCTCACATGTGTTGCTTATGGTTGGCTTTGCCCAAGCGACCCTTTGAGCTATAACACACCCAATCCAAGGTCTCCAAATGTAAGTCAACCAAAATACAACAAAGAGGTTGTACAGTTTCTGAGATACCTGCACAAAAGATCTAGTTAA
>ML800294.1:104244-119718 GCA_009831015.1 Picea engelmannii
TGTTACAATATTTAAAAGTCAATACTTTTAGTTTTGTCTAAACACACAACAATATGACATTCAATTGTGATTGAATAAGATAGTCCTCTGTTAAAACAAAACAACTCTATTCAGAAACAGGGAATGTAATCAGTAAGGAAAAAATGGAACAAGGGTAACTACTCAAAGAATACGTGACACAAAATAATTTACATGAATGTGCAATAACTTTTTTTAAATATAAATGGGAGAAAGTATTGTTATATTTCAGAAGAACTATTACTTTGCATTCCAGATACAAAGAAGTACAAATTCTCATGCCGGATGGTCTTAGTGCTCAACCTCGAATGCCCAAAGCTAATAAGCTCTCTACCAACTTGAAAAAGCCTTAATCTGCCTTTGTTTTGGGCTTTGGTTTCAGTTGCTTTGTCCTTGAGTATCCAAAGACTCCAGCAAGTGCAATACTAGTTCCTGGTGTTCATTAAAAACTTAAGTTTTCAACAGCCTGGTAATAATTTCTAAAATATTGGCCTTTTAAACAAACTGCTCAAGTCATCTTCTTTAATGAGATGAATATTGAAACAAGCAAACTTACCAAGTGCATTCATAGAAGAGACTGGTATCCTGAAGTAAAGAACTGAGGCGACTATTACAACAACTCGCTTGACACAGTTTCCCACAGAATGTGTAACTGGGGATACCCTTTGAAGTATCATGTATGATACCTATTACAAATATATCAACCAGAAGAAAAACATTTTCAGTATTCCCATCCATAGATAATTCATAAATACTGTAAACACTGCAAAAGTTGTCTACAAATTCATTAAAAAAAATTATGAGAAACAGTGCACACCAATATTCGACAATCTTTATATTGATCAAATTACAACTAGAAGGATTCAGTGACAAGACACAAATATATATAAGGATCAGCAGGTCACCTGCTGATATGCATGAAAGCAAATCCCTGCCACCAAAGCTCTATAAGCTATTACATTCACATCTAAGCCCTGCCATGTTAAAATAGTCAACCAAAAGCCATTACATAAATATAAATAACATAATTTAATAGATTAGGTTTGGCACCTGACCATTAGTACATAAATATCAAGAACAATAAAACTGAAGTTGATTAGATAATTACTCACCACAGACTGCAGGTAAGCAGGTGTGAACTTAACACCTTCAAAGAAAAGAGTTGCTGGAGCAAGTAGGAAAAACGACATAATTGTTATTATTGAGAACAAGTTTATGTTGTCCAGAGATTCCTGAAATGAAAAAGGTTCAAAGATGGTCAAGAAATTGGACTCCCTACATCAATCTCATTAAATAAGTCAGAGGCTAGTAAGGATGTGAAGAAATTAAACAAATGCATGATGTGTTGGTAGCATAAACCAAATCCCATTTAAGAAGAAAATGCTATCTACTCTACCATACAAGGAAGAAGATTCATAACAGGAGCCAATATATTACTTCTTTCTTCACCATCAATTTCTTGCTGAGCACATTACGAGACTGAAAGGTCAAATTTGAAGCCATTGCACTCCAAAATCCTGCCCTGAAATCAAAAGAGACGAAATTGTGTTTCCAGTTATTCATAGCATCATCCAGCCACTGAAAAATAATCGAAATTTTTGATTTGTTGATAGTGGATTCCATTCAGTAGACTAAAAAACCAAGTCCCTCGCCCCAGTTAGAATCTATTAGACAACATGCTGTCCTACATAAGCCTTCAGTCCCAAAGGTCAAACAAGTTTATTTAGTTTAGCTAAAAAAT
Source organism: Picea engelmannii (assembly GCA_009831015.1). Lineage (NCBI taxonomy): Eukaryota > Viridiplantae > Streptophyta > Pinopsida > Pinales > Pinaceae > Picea > Picea engelmannii. Next base: position 106,004 of record ML800294.1, read on the forward strand.
CTGGTTCATCAGCTCCTACCATCTTCGACATCCACCTGAGAAATTAGAAAAATGCTATTGACGAGGAATGAGTAAAAGATGAATGTGGTTTTCTTGCTTACCAGTTAAAAGAAGCTTCTGTGAGAGAAGCCAATGCTACTCCACCAACAATAGGTGCAAGAGAAGCAACAACCCATGGATTTGGTACCTGTAAGTCCAAGCAAACATCATTAGGTACCCTGGGACTATTAAAAGGACACCCATTTGTTTGTAAGAGATAAATAGCACGTATTGTAGCATGTACGTTAAACTGCCAGTTTAATCAGACAAAAAAATTGAGATGGGCATGTTTATTATTACAAGTTGTAACATGCTGATTTTTAGTAGGTGATGGCAAAATGAATCAGGACAAAGATCAATATAGATCACAAAAGGAAAAGTAACTGACTGCAGCACCCAATGCACATGTTGCATAAAAACACATGTTGCATAAATATGTTGATGATAACAAAACACATGTTGCATAAAATCTCATGCCCTCTAAGCAAAACCTTTTGAATTAAGTTTTCTATGGAAAGAAACAAGTTTCTTTAAAGCCAGAAATCATGTTAAATACTACGAATTAAAGTTGGCATTCTAGAAGAACACCCACCATTGCTTATTGTTCTTCGTGGCTATTTTGGCAGCTAACTTAAGACACTGAAGAGTGTTTTTCACTATATTTATATATAGTGCCTTGCCATTTACCACCAGATATACTTGGCAGTCTATCCTCATTTCACTAGCTACTGGAGTAGACCAAATATTATTATATGGTTATTTTGGATTTCTGGACTGTATGCATGCATAGTTTATCAAGGTGAATGCATTTATGAAACACTTACACTGGCATCATTCCAAGATTTTTATATGAATACTGACATACAGGTCCAAGTAGTGACGCTGTGAATTTGTCACATATAAATGGATAATGTAAATTAGCATATCAATGTTTAAAGATTTTATGGTTTACAAGTATGATGTGTAAAAATCTGAGCTCAAACACTTAGTTAAATTCTGATGTGTGAGATCCCTTGCTATATTGTCAGAGTGAGACTTTGGTAAAACCCTAATTTGTGTTATAAAGGGTACAAGTCGGCTCCACCTAAATTCTGATGTGTGAGATCACTTGCTATATTGTCAGAGTGAGACTTTGGTAAAACCCTAATTTGTGTTATAAAGGGTACAAGTCGGCTCCACCATGTAAAGATAATTAATATTGTGTAAAGATTAATTATATTATTGAATTATAGAAGTCGGCCCTATTGTGCCAATAGAGACATCTATTTGATGTGCTAGGTTATGTATTTATAAGAGAGGAGATCCCCATTGTAGATCATTCATCTCTCTCATTCACTCAACGCATGGTCTGAGATGTAGAGGACTGAAGTGCGCACTCTTTCCTAAGCGCCTTCCTTCTTGTTTATAGAACTACCATATTGTGTGCTAGGGTTTGTCTTGAGGGCCACCTTTGTTGGCACATATATTCTCGGTGGAGAGAGGTTCTTGTCTTGGCAATATAGCAATGGGATTGTTGGGTTTTTCCCTTAATTGAGAAGGGTTTTCCGAGGATAATTTCTGGTGTCTTTTGTGCATGGTTATTCTTCTTGTGATCTTGGTTTACTGCAGCTAGTGTATTGTACTGCTGCATTGTTATGGCTGTAGCTTATGCTAAAACAGAAATAAACTATATGTGCATGAGCTAAGCATAAAAAATTCAACATGGTATCAGAGCAGTTCCTGAAGATGATCATTTGCACAATCAATGAAGGAAGGCCGTAAAGGCTGCTAGACCCCCTGCCGTAGGTGTAAGGAAAGGGCCGGACCCCTGTGATGAGGTTTTAAGGCTGGTCGCAGGCCTATCAGCTTTGGTTGAGCCTCTTTGAGGGTCTTAAAGGGAGACCGCAGCATAGAGAAGCCCCTCTAGGGCTGCCGCAACTAAAAGAAACCCTAACAGCAGACTTAACCACAGACTTAAACAAATTGCAGACCAGATTTTGAAGGAAATCTGAGGCATGATATGAGGTATCTTGAAGGCTGAATTTGTGACAGTCTTTTATGACAAATCTGTGGCAGCACTGGGTAGATCTAAGATCAGTCTTTATGACAGTTTTTGAAGCAAATCTAAAAGACAATTTTGTGACAAAAATTTAGGCCTGTTCTAAGGCTGTTTTGAACAAGTGATAAGGCAGATTTCAGGCCTGTTCTGAGGCCAATGTTTTGGAGAAAAGGTGAATTTCTGAGGGAGGAAGGCCGAGCTAGAGGCCTGTTCTATGGCAGTCCTGAGACTAATTCTGAAGTCTGTTCTGAAGCAGTTTTATAACAAATTATGAAGCAGTTTGTGTGGTAAATCTGCAACTACAACAAGTGAACAAAGGGCAGGTCTTCTTGAGGGCAGAGGAGCGAACTGTCTTAAGATTGTTTTGAGGCAACCATTGACCCTTGAAGCAGCTCGGTTTTGAAGAGAAAGGGAGCCGCAGAGGTAGGATAGGCCACAGGCCTATACTTGGCAGCTACAGGAGTCAAAAAGGGGCTTGGTTAGGGTGTGGCCTGTCCAAGAAGGACAGTTGCAGGCTTCTTGGCAGCCGCAGGGGTCATAGAAGGCCTAACAAAGGTAAAGCCTGCCCAAGGAAGGCACCCTAACACCCTAGAAGGGGCAGCAGACCTGTAGCAGCAGCTTGGGAGACTAAACCAAGGCTCCTGGACTGTGTGGAACAGCAGCAAGGATGGGGCAATTTTTTCTGAGGCAATAAGGCATACTTCATGCAAAGTTTGAGGGCAAATTTTGGAGCCATCCTTTGTATAAACCAAGCAAAGATTAAGGAGCAGCTAGGCCAAACTTGAGATTCATCTTGAGCACAAGTTTTCAGGCTTGCTACAGGAAGTATGCTAGCCAAGTTCTAAATCTGAGTTTGAAGACATTTTCGTTTTTGAGGTAAAATTTATGAAACTTGTCTCAATAATAATCCTTGACACGACTTTTTGAGTGTGTGCTATAAGGGCATCTTATTCAAGCTCTAGTGGGCATCAAGGAGACTAGACTTGCAGATAGTGATGTGCAAGGTTTCAAGCCCTTGTCACTATGTGAATCATTGTCCTTTGTGGAAGAAAGGAAAGCATCTTTAGCCACCTCAAAAGAAGTCAAGGAATGCAAGCAAGAATGACGAGGAGTTCTTCTCTATCTCAGTCTTCTGGGGAAGACCAAAAGCAAGATTGAGCATGATTGTAGACTAAGGTAAGTCTTGTACTACATTCCTTATTTGATTATTACTCTGTAGCAGTTTGCATTTTATAATGACGGGTATTATCCTTGGTATGGAAGCCCTCGTGACTTGGACCATGATCACTAGTACGGGAGCCAAAATTTTTCTTAGTTGGTTATTATCCTAGTACAGGAGGCCATTTTGGTTGTTATCCCTACGGGAGGCCATCTTGGTTATTATCCTAGTACGGGAGGCCAGATATCTTATTTCATTATTGAAGGGCCATGATCCCTGGTACGGGAGTCCAATTTTTTTCCTTGGTTGGTTATTATCCTAGTACAGGAGGCCATTTTGATTGTTATCCTTACGGGAGGTCATCTTGGTTATTATCCTAGTACGGGAGGCCAACAAAGTACTGTAGAGGCAGTAGAGGACCTGAGAAGACATGGGATGTCTCCAAGATAGTAACACAAGAAAAGGATGATGTATCACAATTTCCTCGAGGACAAATGTTTATCCTTCCGACTTCAGAGGGAGTCAAACTATTTGAGACAGGAAGAGACAATACCTTCTCCCCCTTCAGCAGTTCAGAGGGAGACATTTACTAATCCAGTTGATCCTGTAGCTCCAGTTGATATTCCCAGAGACATTGCAGTAGGACAGAAGAGGCCTACATGGGCTCGACAAACTCTGCAGGAGGCAGAGGGACATGCAGCTCCTTGTGGTACATTCCGAGAGAGAAAGAGACCACAGAGATTTTCGAGCTATGTTTCAGCTATGAGCCACATCATTGATACTGAGCCTTCTTGTCATGGAGAAGCAGCAGGTCAACAGGTTTGGCAAGATGCCATGACCGAAGAGTATCAGTCCATCATGAAGAATGATGTGTGGGATATTGTTCCAAGATCGGAAGGGACATCTGTAGTGACTTCCAAGTGGATCTATAAGATCAAACATGCAGCTGATGGAAGTGTCGAGAAGTACAAAGCGAGATTTGTGGCTAGAGGATTGTCTCAGGTGGAGGGAATAGATTATGAGGAGACATTTTGCTCCTATTGCCCGATACACTTCCATCCGTACGATTATTGCTATTGCAGCATCCATGGGTTGGAGTCTACATCAGATGGATGTAAAGGCAGCCTTTCTCAATGGTGAGATTGAGGAAGAAGTTTACATCGAGCAGCCAGATGGATTCGTGATACATGAGAAGGAGTCTCATGTCTACAAGTTGAAGAAATCCATATATGGACTAAAGCAGGCACCTCGTGCTTGGTATGAGAAGATTGATGGATACTTGATGAGTTTGGGCTTCAGCAAGAGTGTTGTTGATCCCAACCTATACTACCACATTGTTGGTGACAAGTGGTTGATTTTGGTCCTATATGTTGATGACTTATTCCTCGTCGGTTCAGAAAGCCTCATTGTTGAATGCAAGCATGCATTGGCTTCTGAATTCAAGATGAAGGACCTTGGTGTGATGCACTACTTCTTGGGACTAGAACTGTGGCAGAGGACTGATGAGATTTTCCTGAGTTAAGGAAAATATACAGTTGATATATTGAAGAAATTCGGGATGATGGATTGCGAGTCCATGCCTACACCGATGATGATGAATCAGAAGAAGATGAACGAGGATTCTTCTGATTCAGGCGAGATTGATCCACATCTTTACAGACAATTGATTGGATCATTGATGTATCTAGTTAACACCAGACCTGATATATGTTATGCGGTGAGTGTACTCAACCAGTTTATGAGTCAGCCGAGACAGACACACTCGATAGCAGCGAAGCATGTGTTGAGATATCTACGAGGCACAGTTGGTTATGGCCTAAGATATGCCTCCGGTGTAGACATGAGATTGCAGGGATATGCCAATGCAGATTGGGCAGGGAGCGCAGTGGACCGGAAGAGCACATCCGATTGTTGTTTTACTTTGGGGTCTACCATGGTTTCCTGGTGCAGCAGGAAATAGACTTTTGTGGCTTTGAGTACCGTAGAAGCAGAGTACATTGCATTATGTGTGGCAGTCCGCGAAGCAGTGTGGCTTCGCAAGCTCATTGCAGACTTATTTGGTCATGAGATGGATTCCACCGTTATCCATTGCGATAACCAAAATTGTGTGAAGCTCTCCGAGAATCCTGTGTTTCACGATAAATCGAAACACATTGAGATCAAATACCATTACATCATAGATATGGTGCAGAGGAAAGCAATACATGTGCAGTACCTTTCTACACACAAGCAAGTTGCAGATGTCTTCACCAAACCGCTTGCCGAGACGAAGTTCAAGTACTTTCGCAAGAGACTTGGCCTGGTGGAGAATGCCTCCCTAGCTGAGAGGGAGTGTTGTTAATTGCAGCTCCATGAGACATTCTCCAGGTTGTTCTCCTCTAGACTGAGTTGAGACGATCTGTGAGAGAGCCCATGTGATGGGTGTGTCATACTCCTCTGGATTGAGTTGAGATGGCTTGTCGTGCTCCTCTGGACTGAGTTGAGACGACTTGAGATGGTCTCCTGTCAGACTCCTATGGAATTAGTTGAATCGACTTGAGATGGCTCTCCAGATGGTACTCCTATGGACTTAGTTGAGTTGATCTGTTGAGAGTGACGTCCTTGTGGTTGAGCACAAATGGACGTGTCCCTAGTGGCAGAGCACTAGAGGATGTGTGAGATCCCTTGCTATATTGTCAGAGAGTGAGACTTTGGTAAAACCCTAATTTGTGTTATAAAGGGTACAAGTCGGCCCCACCATGTAAAGATAATTAATATTGTGTATAGATTAATTATGTTATTGAATTATAGAAGTCGACCCTATTGTGCCAATAGACACATCTATTTGATGTGCTAGGTTATGTATTTATAAGAGAGGAGATCCCCATTGTGGATCATTCATCTCTCTCATTCACTCAACGCATGGTCTGAAATGTAGAGGACTGAAGTGCGCACTCTTTCCTAGGCGCCATCCTTCTTGTTTATAGAAGCACCCTATTGTGTGTTAGGGTTTGTCTTGAGGGCCACCTTTGTTGGCACATATATTCTCGGTGGAGAGAGGTTCTTCTCTTGGCAATATAGCAATGGGATTATTGGGTTTTTCCCTTGATTGAGAAGGGTTTTCCGAGGATAATTTTTGGTGTCTTTTGTGCATGGTTATTGTGCTTGTGATCTTGGTTTACTACAACTATGGTTTACTACAACTAGTGTATTGTACTGTTGCATTTTTATGGCTGTAGCTTATGCTAAAACGGAAATAAACTATATGTTCATGAGCTAAGCATAAAAAATTCAACACTCCTTAGATCTGCTTTTATAATCTCCTAATGACTAAAACCCTAACCCTAGATCTCAATGGCCAAGATTAGATCTTGGATCTCACGATCTAATGATCACGACTTAATCTTTCGTTGAGATAACTTAAATCACTTAAGTCACTCAACTTTATAATAATGTCACTTTAGTCATTAAATAAAAGCCACTCTAGAGAGTATCGCTCGAACACCTCCGCATGCTAAGCACTGCCAATGCAGAAGTAACTATCCGAGCTACCCCAAAAGCTAACACTACCTCTTAGCGAGGAAGGCACTTCTAAAAGAGCCTCCTCCTAGATCAATATCTGACCCCATCAAATCTGTTGTTGTTGTAGTTGCTCCCTCTGAACTGGAAGACCCCCCTGCTACCTCTACTGCATTCTAATCTAATCCTCGATCCAAGATCCTCTTGGACCCTACTACAGACTGTCCTAACACCATGTATATCATACCCTCCCTGATGCCAAGCCTCATTGTTGCATCCTGGGTCTTTTCTCCCTCTAAACGTATGAGTACCTGTCCATCCTCAGACGTAACCGCATACCCCATGCCCTCCAAGGCTAACACTGAGAGCGACTTCAACCTTGGGACATACATCACTCCTACCACCTCCAGATAAACTCCTGACTCTAGTTGGAATTTGACACATCCAACCCCCTTCACTGCATGCATGGTATGCATCCCACAATACGCATGACAGTCTGAGTCTTTCTCCGAAACACTAAGGAACATCGACCTCATTCTCGTTATATGGTGAGATGATCCAATGCTGCCATCTCAGCAACCTTCTCAAATTTGGCCTTCCGGACCTACTACCCGGCCTTGTTGCCCGTTGCCCGGACCCCTGCCCAATGCTAGCCACAGCGTCTTGTTGCAACCCAGGTCCTTTTCTGGGTTGCCCGGAGCCTTTTTGGGTGTTGCTCGACTATCCTAGCCTACTGCTCGACAATTATGCAAGACTATTTCTGAACAATTAGATCTGAACCATAAGACTATTTCTGAGTGTGCTAAGTCAATAGATCAGAACATAAACAATAGATCTAAGTATAAGCAATGAAATAAAACTGAAATAGCAACTTACCTTTGAGTTATAAAGGAGAGCTTGACTCACTTGAGGAATGATATGCCACTGAAGTTATGCTCAGAAAAGTCTAGGGTTCATGGATCAACCTCAATGGGTTAGATCTCTATCATGAGAATGTAGGATTGATTGCCACCAAGGACAAACCTCATTCAAAGACCACAAAACCACATACAAAAAATTCTGGAAACAAAACCCTCATTCCAGACACATACAGTAAGCAATCTACATAAAGAAAAGATGAAACAGCAAAGAGAGAAGAGGCTGGAAGCCAGACGGCTATCTGAGTTTGAGCTCTAGCTACCCAGCAAGAGGGTCGTCGCCTCAAAAGGGCTACAGATCTGTCCAAGGAAGAGGGACGGCAGCCTTAAGAGTGGAATCCAACACTTGGAAGAGGGTCAGCTTCAGTAGACAGACAGAAAGAGAAGAGGGCGGCAGCAAGGACACTTCACAACAGTGTTTAGATCACCCTCAACACACAGCCACTCATAACATAGCCTGGCAGCAGCAAAGGCAACTTGGAAGGGACCTGGAAGCAAACAAAGAAGAGGCTGAACTGAACTGTCACAAGGAGGTTGAACTGATATTGTCACAACGAGGGCCGCACCACACATAGAAGATCTCAGAGCAATCCGCCACACTTGGGAGAGAAGAGAATTAGTGAGTGGAAAAGTGAAGGGGGAGGGTTTATATTTATAGTTTTAGGCTAGGGCTAGGCTTATAAAAATATAATTAAAAAATAACATATTAATTAATATATTAAACATTAATTAATATTTTTCTTATTAAGCCCTAAAACAAAAATACAAACCCAATCAAACCCAAACTCAAAAACCAAAGGGTGAAGAACAAGTAAGGGGTTTAGGAGAGGTTTTCTTAGTGGCAACACATGTCCATATAATTCTCAAGGTGACCAATTAACTTTATCATCACTACATATGGGGTACATCCCTAAATGTGGTCATGTTTATCTTCATAATCTCTCCTAGGTCCTGTGGACCATCCTGGAAGAGAGGAAGAGGATCACACACCAACACATCTTGGTATTACACCAAGATCTACCTGATCAAAGACCAGGTTGCCCCAGAACAAATCTGGGGTCTTATCCACCAAGGATCAACCCATGCTTTATACATGGGTACCCTAGAACATATCTAGGGACTTATACTGCTTGGTCCCAGACCAAGAACCCCAGTCATCTACTGGGGGCCCTCACAAGGGTCTTCGCCATGGCTTTAACTGCTTGGTCCCAAACCAAGAACCCCAGAAGTGTACTGGGGGCCCTAGTTCACAACTAGGGTCTTATACCATCCTCCGAGGAGAATGGCTCTTGCAGCTGCATTAAATTCAACAAATATGAAAAGTTGAGTCAAACTTATTGAACTCCTGTGCCAAGGATAATGACCCAATTACAATCTCAAGACTCTTGATTAAAAAGAGATATTTGTAGGGTTCCCAAGACAAGGGAGAAATATCCCAACTACCAAGATAATTCAATGGACTCCTTAACCAAGAAAACAAACCAACCTAAAAATGACTCACAAGGGTACATGTTGGTCTCTCATATCGGGGATAATAGTCCAACATACTGCTGAGTTTCCAAACCAGGGAGAAAGACCTAGCTTATATCAATTAAAACAAGTATGTGCTGAGATCACAGCTTCCTTGGTCATATAACCAAAATACAAATGAGATTCTGACAATATTCCTTTAAGACATCGGTCCATTAATATGACAGGAAGGTAAACATAGCTCTTCTTGTTGTCTTTAGTAGTCACAAATTCAGTGATTGAATGCAAATGATGCATACCTGGACTTACCTTGAACTTGCTTTGGGTTGAAGACACACATGTACTTTGCAGCCTGCTACCAACTTTGCTATCTGAGACATCTTCTGTGTATGCAGATATTTGACATGTATCTGTTAGTTCAAGTAATTTCATATCCTCAAGAGATCATCCCACTGTCCTGTTGTACCACTTGTTTGTTGTCTATGCTTGACTTGATGAAGTCATTCTTTAGAACACGCAAGAGAATCGTGGCAAGAAATCCAGTCAGAAGAACTGTTACATAAGTATTTATAATGGAGAATCACTGGATTTCCAAATGTTGAGGCAAGGATGAGGACTTTGAAATAATTATCCATTCATCGTTCAAATGGAGTCTGAGGCTCCACCCACTTAACTGAGTATGTGAAAACAAATTCAATCTCCTTGTCTTCAGTAATGTCAACATTAAAAATTGGATCAGTACAAACAATAATTTCTATGACACAGTCATTGTTGTATAGGATTTCAAAGTGGAGATGTTTGTACAGTAAAAAAAGGATCTGCATTATTTTCTCTGTCAGTTTATTTGAAAAATAATAATCCTTCTTCAGTGCTTCTCTAAACTTCTCCAAATCCTCCTTTGTCAAATTCTTCCTGCAAAGAAGTTCAGAAAATTTGTCTTCCTGGAAGTGAAGCTTATGGACTAGCACAAAAAGAAACAACTGTAAGTATTATCTGAGAAAATTAGCACATGAGCCTTAGGTATTGCTAGAAAGTTGAAACAGAATGTCACTCAGAATCCATTTACAGGGTCGTGGTGCTCTGAGCATCTCATTTGTGGGAAGGACTGTAGGTTATTTGTCTGGCAAGTAGGACAGAGATTCTGCTCATCATTGATTTGTCTTTTCATATTACAAAAGGTTTTGGGGCTCACCATTGAACAAGAACTGTTCAAAATTATAGTCAGCAAAGGGTTGCCGATTGGACCTTCCTAGAATTCTCCATCTCCATATGCAAACACAAACACTAATGCCAATGCCAGCACCAGAAACCTCCCCATTGCCGCTGAATTTGCTTCTACAGACCCTCAGGGTTTGTTCAGAAGCCTTGGGCCTTGTATTCACAAAAAACCCTAGTTTACTCCAGTGTAAATCATCTTTCTGCTTCTCCTTCCATGTTAGACTCAGTTGAGGCTGCCACTCATGTAATTAGACAGATCGATGGATCCATCAAACAGTACAAGCACGAGGCTTGCTTCTTTCAAACAACGAATGTCGTACTTTGTGTTTCCTCATCAGTCCAGATCTGCAGTTCACTGTTCACTCGAAATCTGTATATGTTTATAAAAGTTTGCAATGATAATTTTGACAAAGTTTATCTTTAGTAGCCAATCTCTCTCTCTTACACAAACACACATTATCGAAGCACAAGTAGCCACTTCTATTGTTGTTATTTCAAAGCAAAGCTAGCTACTTCTGGTAGTGTTATATCAAAGCACAGCTACATCCAGTTTTTATTGTATTAATGTAGCTTGCACCAAATCTTTAGTCCTATATTTTGATGCACTTTTGTCAAATATGGCTAGGCCATGTTTATCTCCTTGTCTAAATGAAGGAGTCATGTTGTAAACACGATAAAAAAAACTTACTGGTGATCTACAAAAACAATCCCTTAGAAATGGATCTACGCAGGCTCAAGAGTTTGTCACTAAAGAGCTCTTTTCATGCCCTATGCTCTGATACCATGTTAGAAATAGAGAAAATTCAAAAACAAAATGCTTTAAAATTTTCTGTTCACTAGATCAGCATAAAGAAGAAGACATATAAACAGATCTGGAAGCAAATATTTGAGGAAGAAAAATTAACTTTTAGCTTACCTCGTGATTCAATGAAAGATGTACCTGTCACATGTGTGGATGTAAGCCTCTATAAATATGCTCAAACTTTAGTTTAGGTTCATGGATCAAACCTCTAGGATTTGATCTTTGTCAAATAAGACTGTGGGACAGTTTTTCCATGGATGGAAACCCTCAAAGAAAACAACAATAAAACCTTAGACTTAACAGCAATACCCCCAGCAGAAAACCCTCCAATAAACAGTGATTAGGCACGGGAATGAGATTTGGACAGGTAAGCAAACCCTTCACTTAGCAAACAACAAAAACCTCACTCAAAAAGCTGGACAGCAGATTGATAACCCCACACTATGACCTCTGCACACCATGCGACAGCCAGAAGGTAGCCCAACCAGCAAAGGAGAGGGCTCAGATAGAGGTCGTGGCACCTGCACACAAGTCTGTGGCCCTAAAGAGAGATCTGACACCCTCAAAACAAGCCCGACAACTAAAGGGAGGCAGCTCGGTGCAGGAGAACAGTTTCGACAGCCCTAGACGACAACTCCGGCAGCTCTAGAAGACACCTCACAGTTCAGAAGACGCTGATCCAGCATACACACATCAGCAAACCCTATGAAGAAGCTTCCAACCAACTAGATCTGCAACTTGATAACAAAAGAGAGACTGCACCAACAAGGGAGAAGTGTCACTGAGGTAGCCGCAGTAAGGAGAGAGGGGAGAGAGTGAGTGTGAGTGTGTAGAAATGCAATAGTGTAGGGTTATATTTATAGTTAGGGAAAGGGGTTAGGGTAATTAGGATTATAACTAATTATTGACATTTAATTAATATAAATATAAATAAAATGTCAATTAATATGTCAATTAATATTTAATTAAAACCCAATTACATAAAAACCCCAATCACATAAAATAAAACCCAATCACATAAACCAAGAGGGAAAGCAAAACAACAAGGGGGTATATGTTAGGACAAAGTCAAGGGGGGTCCATAATGGCAAAACATGTCCACATGAGTCTCATAGTGACCTATAAACTATATCATCACTGCATAAGAGGGTACGTCAACAATGCGGTCATGTTCATCTTCATAAGCACTGATAGATCTCATGGACCATTTCGGGAGAGAGGAAGAGGATCACACATCAGTACATCTTGGTATTACACCAAGATCTACCTAATCAAAGACCAGGTTGCCCCAGAACACATTTGGGGGCCCTAGAAGTTAGAACACATCTAGGGTCTTATCCACCAAGGTACAAGACCAAAGATCAACCCATGCATTAATAAAGGGTTCCCTGGAACACAGCCAGGGGCCCTAGACACATCCAGGGACTTATATCAACCACCAAGGAACATATCCAAGGATCAATCCAGGCACTGAGCAAGGATTCCCTGGAACACAGCCAGGGGCCCTAGACACATCTAGGGACTTGTATCAACCACCAAGGAACATATCCAAGGATCAATCCAAGCACCAAGCAAGGATTCCACAAACCACATTCAGGGGCCCTAGACACATCTAGGGACTTACTGCTTGGTCCAAGACCAAGAACCCCAGTCATATATTGGGGGCCCTCACTAGGGTCTTTTTCCATGGCTCACACTGCTTGGTCTCATACCAAGAAACCCCAGAAGTGTGCTGGGGGGCCTAGTCCATAGATAGGGTCTTTTCTATCCTCTGAAGAATGGCTCTTGCAGCTGCATTAATTTCAACAACATGCAATATATCTCAAAATAAGTAACACTCCTCTAGATATTTACAACACAAATAAGTTGATCTACACTCTAATCATGCATGAAATGAACACAAGTGTTTTTGGTCAACATTGTTAAATTTATAGCAGTTGCAAGAGCCATTCTCCTGGAGGATGGCAAAGACCCTAGCTAAAGTCTAAGGGCCCCTAGTGCACTCCTGGGGGCACTTGGTCTGAGACCATACAGTCAGTGCCATGGCAAAAGACCCTTCTTAGGGCCCCCAGTATCTGACTGGGGTTCTTAGTCTGAGACTAAGCAGCTAAAGGCCCTAGATATGTCTAGGGCCCCTGGAAATGTCCAGGGTACCCATGCCTGAGGCATAGGTTGATCCATGGTCTTGTACCATGGTGGAAAAGACCCTTGTGAGGGCCCCTGGTATACGACTGGGGTTCTTGGTGAATAACCAAGCAGTTAAGACCCCCGAGAGGGCGCCCAGTAGATGACTGGGGTTCTTGGTCTGGTACCAAGCAGTTAAGACCCCTGAGAGGGCCCCCAGTATACGACTGGGGTTCTTGGTCTATGACCAAGCAATCAAAGCCCCTAGATAAGCCTAGGGCCCCTGGAAAAGTTCAGGGTACCCATGCATACGGCATGGGTTGATCCTTGGTCTCTGACCTTGGTGGATAAGACCCCAGGAAAAGTCCTAGGGCTACTTGATTCTCTATCAAGTACTTGATGGTACATGACCTTCCTTGAAGAAGGACATAACCACATGAGGGATAAGTC
>ML800294.1:122528-150555 GCA_009831015.1 Picea engelmannii
CATGTGTTGCTTATGGTTGGCTTTGCCCAAGCGACCCTTTGAGCTATAACACACCCAATCCAAGGTCTCCAAATGTAAGTCAACCAAAATACAACAAAGAGGTTGTACAGTTTCTGAGATACCTGCACAAAAGATCTAGTTAACAATGAAGCATACACAACATGCAATGGTGTGAAGAGAAGAGACAAAAATGGAGGAAAGAATGAAAGAATTTCTATTAACTCTATTCCACACTCAAAGACTGAATAATTTACAATAGATATACGCTACATGAGTAACTAATGCGCCATAGTAGTGATCTAGAGAGATTTGGAAACTCACTGACATACAATGTTGTGAACTGCCACCTAGTCCTAGTTAAATGATCCATGAAATTATCAGTTAACGGAGTCACACGCGTGGAAGTGAGTGAAACACATGCAACTGTTGGTGATAAAACCAAGGTTTCCATGCATGAGTAACTTCCACTAGTCTAACTAAGTGTAATTGGCTATGAACTGAAGAGGAGCGCCCTATTTTGTAGGGGAATATTCTCTAGAGAGAATATTCAAGCGTTCTCAACATTGGACTATCAAACTTAGGAAAATAATTCTAGGTGGGTGTGTAATATCTCCAACACCCCCCCCCTAACACTACTAGGGTGTAAATGATGAATGGGCCTCGACAACAGAGCCCATGTTAAGTGTCCATTGTACAATGCATCTAACAATGAAACACTGAAAAAACAAGGAAAGAGGGAAAACTTCATGGGAAAAACCCCTCCTCAAAGTACAATGCATCAAAAGATTAATAAAAATGAAGTTGTCAAGCAACTATGTCCTTCACTCCAAGGAGACCTTGCAAATGTGCAAGTTTAAGCTTGGTGAAGATTTTTTTGAAGATGTAGATGTTTGTACGGATCTAATGATGTAGATGCACCAATGAGAAGTCTGCATATATCCACTTTCTCTTATTGTAAATAAGAAGATCCAAATGAAGGGACCACAAGCCCTCCACATAAAATGAAGTGCTCTCTTAACTAAGTGAAAACACTTTCAGAGCAACCAAAAGCTAACACTTTTCACACCAAGACACTAATTGTCACTTCGAGAATGTTTGTAGAGCCATATAAATATCAACAATAGAAAGAGGCCTACCACAAATGGCACACAGATTTGAAATTATGATATTGCCACCTTCAAAATAATGTTCTCTTATCGATGGGGTCATGGTTCAGTGGTGAAAATAGTAGCATATTAGGCCACCTACCAAGGTTTGATTCCCTTTGTGGCACAAATGCTGCAGTTGGGGGCAAGCGCAAGTCTTAGGCAATTCTGACTAAAGAGTACTCCCCCAACGTGGTAGCTTGGCTGAAAGAAAGTGTTTGTGATTAGTGGTTGGCACTTCAAGGATCTTATCATGAGTGGCGCTGCTTTGGGTGCCTAACAGATTCAATGCCATTGTCATGCTTCTAAAGTTTAAAGGAAGCACTTTTGAAAAAATGTTTTATTTTCACACCATGCTTAGTATGACATCCTTGGCATTTGACTTTTATAGCTGCTCCACTTCTGATTAGTTCAAATATATGGCATTAAAGTGAAAAGCTCAAAAAATAGCACCTAGCAATCCACCCAAAAGTAGCCCTGCAAGAGCATCATGCTTTACTTCATCTCATTCTGTTAAACAGCAACTTAGACTTGAAAGAGGTTCACAAGAGAAAAGTTCCTTCAACCTTTCATAGGAGTGTCTAGGCCCTTACAATAAAATGGGCAGCCACCAGTTAAGTTATAAAAGATATAATGAAAGAGACCAATGCAACGTTACCAAACTTTTGACTCTTTCTGAAATAAAAGTAGGGGAGGATAGGAAACTACTCAATAGTTATAAACCAGAAATACATCAGAACGGTTACTATCTTGTAAAGCACATCTGCTTATTAAACATTTCGATATGGATAGTTTTCAACCAAATTGCAAAGGCTTACAAGAAATTGAACAGAAAGTCTGCTATTTTTAGTAGACATGTACTACACTTTTAGTTGTAGAGTCCACCCAAACATGAAGTCAAAAATGTTTCAGTTTTATTCTATAAAAATTGTCTGAATAGCCAGTCCCAATGAACATCATGGGGTTCTGACCTTGATGTTACCTCGACGTGTTAAAAACGTTACTACTGAAATTCTTGTGCTTCCTAGACCCCCTCTCATCTTGAAACAGATTTGATCTTTGAACTTTGCAGCATGCAGCCTTATGATTGCAAACCTTAATATCACATGCTCATTCACACCCAATCCTAAGGCATTCAAAACAAGCTAAAATGTTCAAATACCAGTGTTACAATATTTAAAAGTCAATACTTTTAGTTTTGTCTAAACACACAACAATATGACATTCAATTGTGATTGAATAAGATAGTCCTCTGTTAAAACAAAACAACTCTATTCAGAAACAGGGAATGTAATCAGTAAGGAAAAAATGGAACAAGGGTAACTACTCAAAGAATACGTGACACAAAATAATTTACATGAATGTGCAATAACTTTTTTTAAATATAAATGGGAGAAAGTATTGTTATATTTCAGAAGAACTATTACTTTGCATTCCAGATACAAAGAAGTACAAATTCTCATGCCGGATGGTCTTAGTGCTCAACCTCGAATGCCCAAAGCTAATAAGCTCTCTACCAACTTGAAAAAGCCTTAATCTGCCTTTGTTTTGGGCTTTGGTTTCAGTTGCTTTGTCCTTGAGTATCCAAAGACTCCAGCAAGTGCAATACTAGTTCCTGGTGTTCATTAAAAACTTAAGTTTTCAACAGCCTGGTAATAATTTCTAAAATATTGGCCTTTTAAACAAACTGCTCAAGTCATCTTCTTTAATGAGATGAATATTGAAACAAGCAAACTTACCAAGTGCATTCATAGAAGAGACTGGTATCCTGAAGTAAAGAACTGAGGCGACTATTACAACAACTCGCTTGACACAGTTTCCCACAGAATGTGTAACTGGGGATACCCTTTGAAGTATCATGTATGATACCTATTACAAATATATCAACCAGAAGAAAAACATTTTCAGTATTCCCATCCATAGATAATTCATAAATACTGTAAACACTGCAAAAGTTGTCTACAAATTCATTAAAAAAAATTATGAGAAACAGTGCACACCAATATTCGACAATCTTTATATTGATCAAATTACAACTAGAAGGATTCAGTGACAAGACACAAATATATATAAGGATCAGCAGGTCACCTGCTGATATGCATGAAAGCAAATCCCTGCCACCAAAGCTCTATAAGCTATTACATTCACATCTAAGCCCTGCCATGTTAAAATAGTCAACCAAAAGCCATTACATAAATATAAATAACATAATTTAATAGATTAGGTTTGGCACCTGACCATTAGTACATAAATATCAAGAACAATAAAACTGAAGTTGATTAGATAATTACTCACCACAGACTGCAGGTAAGCAGGTGTGAACTTAACACCTTCAAAGAAAAGAGTTGCTGGAGCAAGTAGGAAAAACGACATAATTGTTATTATTGAGAACAAGTTTATGTTGTCCAGAGATTCCTGAAATGAAAAAGGTTCAAAGATGGTCAAGAAATTGGACTCCCTACATCAATCTCATTAAATAAGTCAGAGGCTAGTAAGGATGTGAAGAAATTAAACAAATGCATGATGTGTTGGTAGCATAAACCAAATCCCATTTAAGAAGAAAATGCTATCTACTCTACCATACAAGGAAGAAGATTCATAACAGGAGCCAATATATTACTTCTTTCTTCACCATCAATTTCTTGCTGAGCACATTACGAGACTGAAAGGTCAAATTTGAAGCCATTGCACTCCAAAATCCTGCCCTGAAATCAAAAGAGACGAAATTGTGTTTCCAGTTATTCATAGCATCATCCAGCCACTGAAAAATAATCGAAATTTTTGATTTGTTGATAGTGGATTCCATTCAGTAGACTAAAAAACCAAGTCCCTCGCCCCAGTTAGAATCTATTAGACAACATGCTGTCCTACATAAGCCTTCAGTCCCAAAGGTCAAACAAGTTTATTTAGTTTAGCTAAAAAATCTGGTTCATCAGCTCCTACCATCTTCGACATCCACCTGAGAAATTAGAAAAATGCTATTGACGAGGAATGAGTAAAAGATGAATGTGGTTTTCTTGCTTACCAGTTAAAAGAAGCTTCTGTGAGAGAAGCCAATGCTACTCCACCAACAATAGGTGCAAGAGAAGCAACAACCCATGGATTTGGTACCTGTAAGTCCAAGCAAACATCATTAGGTACCCTGGGACTATTAAAAGGACACCCATTTGTTTGTAAGAGATAAATAGCACGTATTGTAGCATGTACGTTAAACTGCCAGTTTAATCAGACAAAAAAATTGAGATGGGCATGTTTATTATTACAAGTTGTAACATGCTGATTTTTAGTAGGTGATGGCAAAATGAATCAGGACAAAGATCAATATAGATCACAAAAGGAAAAGTAACTGACTGCAGCACCCAATGCACATGTTGCATAAAAACACATGTTGCATAAATATGTTGATGATAACAAAACACATGTTGCATAAAATCTCATGCCCTCTAAGCAAAACCTTTTGAATTAAGTTTTCTATGGAAAGAAACAAGTTTCTTTAAAGCCAGAAATCATGTTAAATACTACGAATTAAAGTTGGCATTCTAGAAGAACACCCACCATTGCTTATTGTTCTTCGTGGCTATTTTGGCAGCTAACTTAAGACACTGAAGAGTGTTTTTCACTATATTTATATATAGTGCCTTGCCATTTACCACCAGATATACTTGGCAGTCTATCCTCATTTCACTAGCTACTGGAGTAGACCAAATATTATTATATGGTTATTTTGGATTTCTGGACTGTATGCATGCATAGTTTATCAAGGTGAATGCATTTATGAAACACTTACACTGGCATCATTCCAAGATTTTTATATGAATACTGACATACAGGTCCAAGTAGTGACGCTGTGAATTTGTCACATATAAATGGATAATGTAAATTAGCATATCAATGTTTAAAGATTTTATGGTTTACAAGTATGATGTGTAAAAATCTGAGCTCAAACACTTAGTTAAATTCTGATGTGTGAGATCCCTTGCTATATTGTCAGAGTGAGACTTTGGTAAAACCCTAATTTGTGTTATAAAGGGTACAAGTCGGCTCCACCTAAATTCTGATGTGTGAGATCACTTGCTATATTGTCAGAGTGAGACTTTGGTAAAACCCTAATTTGTGTTATAAAGGGTACAAGTCGGCTCCACCATGTAAAGATAATTAATATTGTGTAAAGATTAATTATATTATTGAATTATAGAAGTCGGCCCTATTGTGCCAATAGAGACATCTATTTGATGTGCTAGGTTATGTATTTATAAGAGAGGAGATCCCCATTGTAGATCATTCATCTCTCTCATTCACTCAACGCATGGTCTGAGATGTAGAGGACTGAAGTGCGCACTCTTTCCTAAGCGCCTTCCTTCTTGTTTATAGAACTACCATATTGTGTGCTAGGGTTTGTCTTGAGGGCCACCTTTGTTGGCACATATATTCTCGGTGGAGAGAGGTTCTTGTCTTGGCAATATAGCAATGGGATTGTTGGGTTTTTCCCTTAATTGAGAAGGGTTTTCCGAGGATAATTTCTGGTGTCTTTTGTGCATGGTTATTCTTCTTGTGATCTTGGTTTACTGCAGCTAGTGTATTGTACTGCTGCATTGTTATGGCTGTAGCTTATGCTAAAACAGAAATAAACTATATGTGCATGAGCTAAGCATAAAAAATTCAACATGGTATCAGAGCAGTTCCTGAAGATGATCATTTGCACAATCAATGAAGGAAGGCCGTAAAGGCTGCTAGACCCCCTGCCGTAGGTGTAAGGAAAGGGCCGGACCCCTGTGATGAGGTTTTAAGGCTGGTCGCAGGCCTATCAGCTTTGGTTGAGCCTCTTTGAGGGTCTTAAAGGGAGACCGCAGCATAGAGAAGCCCCTCTAGGGCTGCCGCAACTAAAAGAAACCCTAACAGCAGACTTAACCACAGACTTAAACAAATTGCAGACCAGATTTTGAAGGAAATCTGAGGCATGATATGAGGTATCTTGAAGGCTGAATTTGTGACAGTCTTTTATGACAAATCTGTGGCAGCACTGGGTAGATCTAAGATCAGTCTTTATGACAGTTTTTGAAGCAAATCTAAAAGACAATTTTGTGACAAAAATTTAGGCCTGTTCTAAGGCTGTTTTGAACAAGTGATAAGGCAGATTTCAGGCCTGTTCTGAGGCCAATGTTTTGGAGAAAAGGTGAATTTCTGAGGGAGGAAGGCCGAGCTAGAGGCCTGTTCTATGGCAGTCCTGAGACTAATTCTGAAGTCTGTTCTGAAGCAGTTTTATAACAAATTATGAAGCAGTTTGTGTGGTAAATCTGCAACTACAACAAGTGAACAAAGGGCAGGTCTTCTTGAGGGCAGAGGAGCGAACTGTCTTAAGATTGTTTTGAGGCAACCATTGACCCTTGAAGCAGCTCGGTTTTGAAGAGAAAGGGAGCCGCAGAGGTAGGATAGGCCACAGGCCTATACTTGGCAGCTACAGGAGTCAAAAAGGGGCTTGGTTAGGGTGTGGCCTGTCCAAGAAGGACAGTTGCAGGCTTCTTGGCAGCCGCAGGGGTCATAGAAGGCCTAACAAAGGTAAAGCCTGCCCAAGGAAGGCACCCTAACACCCTAGAAGGGGCAGCAGACCTGTAGCAGCAGCTTGGGAGACTAAACCAAGGCTCCTGGACTGTGTGGAACAGCAGCAAGGATGGGGCAATTTTTTCTGAGGCAATAAGGCATACTTCATGCAAAGTTTGAGGGCAAATTTTGGAGCCATCCTTTGTATAAACCAAGCAAAGATTAAGGAGCAGCTAGGCCAAACTTGAGATTCATCTTGAGCACAAGTTTTCAGGCTTGCTACAGGAAGTATGCTAGCCAAGTTCTAAATCTGAGTTTGAAGACATTTTCGTTTTTGAGGTAAAATTTATGAAACTTGTCTCAAGAATAATCCTTGACACGACTTTTTGAGTGTGTGCTATAAGTGCATCTTATTCAAGCTCTAGTGGACATCAAGGAGACTAGACTTGCAGCTAGTGATGTGCAAGGTTTCAAGCCCTTGTCACTATGCGAATCATTGTCCTTTGTGGAAGAAAGGAAAGCATCTTTAGCCACCTCAAAAGAAGTCAAGGAATGCAAGCAAGAATGACGAGGAGTTCTTCTCTATCTCAGTCTTCTGGGGAAGACCAAAAGCAGGATTGAGCATGATTGTAGACTAAGGTAAGTCTTGTACTACATTCCTTATTTGATTATTACTCTGTAGCAGCTTGCATTTTATAATGACGGGTATTATCCCTGGTATGGGAGCCCTCATGACTTGGACCATGATCCCTAGTACGAGAGCCAAATTTTTTCTTAGTTGGTTATTATCCTAGTACAGGAGGCCATTTTGGTTGTTATCCCTACAGGAGGCCATCTTGGTTATTATCCTAGTACGGGAGGCCAGATATCTTAGTTCATTATTGAAGGGCCATGATCCCTGGTACGGGAGTCCAATTTTTTTCCTTGGTTGGTTATTATCCTAGTACATGAGGCCATTTTGATTGTTATCCTTACGGGAGGTCATATTGGTTATTATCCTAGTACGGGAGGCCAACAAAGTATTGTAGAGGCAGTAGAGGACTTGAGAAGACATGGGATGTCTCCAAGATAGTAACACAGGAAAAGGATGATGTATCACAATTTCCTCCAGGACAAATGTTTATCCTTCCGACTTCAGAGGGAGTCACACTATTTGAGACAGGAAGAGACAATACCTTCTCCCCCTTCAGCAGTCCAGAGGGAGACATTTACTAATCCAGTTGATCCTGTAGCTCCAGTTGATATTCCCAGAGACATTGCAGTACGACGGAAGAGGCCTACATGGGCTCGACAAACTCTGCAGGAGGCAGAGGGACATGCAGCTCCTCGTGGTACATTCCGAGAGAGAAAGAGACCACAGAGATTTTCGAGCTATGTTTCAGCTATGAGCCACATCATTGATACTGAGCCTTCTTGTCATGGAGAAGCAGCAAGTCAACAGGTTTGGCAAGATGCCATGACCGAAGAGTATCAGTCCATCATGAAGAATGATGTGTGGGATATTGTTCCGAGACTGGAAGGGACTTCTGTAGTGACTTCCAAGTGGATCTATAAGATCAAACATGCAGCTGATGGAAGTGTCGAGAAGTACAAAGCGAGATTTGTGGCTAGAGGATTGTCTCAGGTGGAGGGAATAGATTATGAGGAGACATTTTGCTCCTATTGCCCGATACACTTCCATCCGTACGATTATTGCTATTGCAGCATCCATGGGTTGGAGTCTACATCAGATGGATGTAAAGGCAGCCTTTCTCAATGGTGAGATTGAGGAAGAAGTTTACATCGAGCAGCCAGATGGATTCGTGATACATGAGAAGGAGTCTCATGTCTACAAGTTGAAGAAATCCATATATGGACTAAAGCAGGCACCTCGTGCTTGGTATGAGAAGATTGATGGATACTTGATGAGTTTGGGCTTCAGCAAGAGTGTTGTTGATCCCAACCTATACTACCACATTGTTGGTGACAAGTGGTTGATTTTGGTCCTATATGTTGATGACTTATTCCTCGTCGGTTCAGAAAGCCTCATTGTTGAATGCAAGCATGCATTGGCTTCTGAATTCAAGATGAAGGACCTTGGTGTGATGCACTACTTCTTGGGACTAGAACTGTGGCAGAGGACTGATGAGATTTTCCTGAGTTAAGGAAAATATACAGTTGATATATTGAAGAAATTCGGGATGATGGATTGCGAGTCCATGCCTACACCGATGATGATGAATCAGAAGAAGATGAACGAGGATTCTTCTGATTCAGGCGAGATTGATCCACATCTTTACAGACAATTGATTGGATCATTGATGTATCTAGTTAACACCAGACCTGATATATGTTATGCGGTGAGTGTACTCAACCAGTTTATGAGTCAGCCGAGACAGACACACTCGATAGCAGCGAAGCATGTGTTGAGATATCTACGAGGCACAGTTGGTTATGGCCTAAGATATGCCTCCGGTGTAGACATGAGATTGCAGGGATATGCCAATGCAGATTGGGCAGGGAGCGCAGTGGACCGGAAGAGCACATCCGATTGTTGTTTTACTTTGGGGTCTACCATGGTTTCCTGGTGCAGCAGGAAATAGACTTTTGTGGCTTTGAGTACCGTAGAAGCAGAGTACATTGCATTATGTGTGGCAGTCCGCGAAGCAGTGTGGCTTCGCAAGCTCATTGCAGACTTATTTGGTCATGAGATGGATTCCACCGTTATCCATTGCGATAACCAAAATTGTGTGAAGCTCTCCGAGAATCCTGTGTTTCACGATAAATCGAAACACATTGAGATCAAATACCATTACATCATAGATATGGTGCAGAGGAAAGCAATACATGTGCAGTACCTTTCTACACACAAGCAAGTTGCAGATGTCTTCACCAAACCGCTTGCCGAGACGAAGTTCAAGTACTTTCGCAAGAGACTTGGCCTGGTGGAGAATGCCTCCCTAGCTGAGAGGGAGTGTTGTTAATTGCAGCTCCATGAGACATTCTCCAGGTTGTTCTCCTCTAGACTGAGTTGAGACGATCTGTGAGAGAGCCCATGTGATGGGTGTGTCATACTCCTCTGGATTGAGTTGAGATGGCTTGTCGTGCTCCTCTGGACTGAGTTGAGACGACTTGAGATGGTCTCCTGTCAGACTCCTATGGAATTAGTTGAATCGACTTGAGATGGCTCTCCAGATGGTACTCCTATGGACTTAGTTGAGTTGATCTGTTGAGAGTGACGTCCTTGTGGTTGAGCACAAATGGACGTGTCCCTAGTGGCAGAGCACTAGAGGATGTGTGAGATCCCTTGCTATATTGTCAGAGAGTGAGACTTTGGTAAAACCCTAATTTGTGTTATAAAGGGTACAAGTCGGCCCCACCATGTAAAGATAATTAATATTGTGTATAGATTAATTATGTTATTGAATTATAGAAGTCGACCCTATTGTGCCAATAGACACATCTATTTGATGTGCTAGGTTATGTATTTATAAGAGAGGAGATCCCCATTGTGGATCATTCATCTCTCTCATTCACTCAACGCATGGTCTGAAATGTAGAGGACTGAAGTGCGCACTCTTTCCTAGGCGCCATCCTTCTTGTTTATAGAAGCACCCTATTGTGTGTTAGGGTTTGTCTTGAGGGCCACCTTTGTTGGCACATATATTCTCGGTGGAGAGAGGTTCTTCTCTTGGCAATATAGCAATGGGATTATTGGGTTTTTCCCTTGATTGAGAAGGGTTTTCCGAGGATAATTTTTGGTGTCTTTTGTGCATGGTTATTGTGCTTGTGATCTTGGTTTACTACAACTATGGTTTACTACAACTAGTGTATTGTACTGTTGCATTTTTATGGCTGTAGCTTATGCTAAAACGGAAATAAACTATATGTTCATGAGCTAAGCATAAAAAATTCAACACTCCTTAGATCTGCTTTTATAATCTCCTAATGACTAAAACCCTAACCCTAGATCTCAATGGCCAAGATTAGATCTTGGATCTCACGATCTAATGATCACGACTTAATCTTTCGTTGAGATAACTTAAATCACTTAAGTCACTCAACTTTATAATAAAGTCACTTTAGTCATTAAATAAAAGCCACTCTAGAGAGTGTCACTCGGACACCTCCGCATGCTAAGCACTGCCAATGCAGAAGTACCTGTCCGAGCTACCCCAAAAGCTAACACTACCTCTTAGAGAGGAAGGCACTTCTAAAAGAACCTCCTCCTAGATCAATATCTGACCCCATCAAATCTGTTGTTGTTGTAGTTGCTCCCTCTGAACTGGAAGACCCCCCTGCTACCTCTACTGCATTCCGATCTAATCCTCGATCCAAGATCCCCTTGGACCCTACTACAGACTGTCCCAACACCATGTATATCATACCCTCCCTGATGCCAAGCCTCATTGTTGCATCCTGGGTCTTTGCTCCCTCTAAACGTATGAGTACCTGTCCATCCTCAGACGTAACCGCATACCCCATGCCCTCCAAGGCTAACACTGAGAGCGACTTCAACCCTGGGACATACATCACTCCTACCACCTCCAGAGAAACTCCTGACTCTAGTTGGAATTTGACACATCCAACCCCCTTCACTGCATGCATGGTATGCATCCCACAATACGCATGACAATCTGAGTCTTTCTCTGAAACACTAAGGAACATCGACCTCATTCCCGTTATATGGCGAGATGATCCAACGCTGCCATCTCAGCAACCTTCTCAAATTTGGCCTTCCGGACCTACTACCCGGCCCTGCTACCCGTTGCCCGGACCCCTGCCCAATGCTAGCCACAGCGTCTCGTTGCAACCCAGGTCCTTTTCTGGGCTGCCCAGAGCCTTTTTGGGTGTTGCTTGACGATCCTAGCCTACTGCTCTACAGTTATGCCCGTTGCCCAAAAATATTTTGGGCAATCTGCAGGTTGCCCGATGTTGCCCAGACCTACTTGAGCTTCCTGGACCTTGTTGGTCATGTTGGTCAGTTGTCCTAGCTGACTGGTTGTTGGCAATGACTTATTTGGCGGCTGGTGGCCTTTCTGCAGTTGTCAGCAACTGCAAATTCCACTTGGCCGACACCTTCTTCACTATTGGCGACTTCAAAATCAACAGTTGCCTTCTCCAATTTGCGCAGCCCTGCCAACTCCTACCCGACTTCTCTGTGGTTGTTCCGAGCTCTGTTGTGGCGGCTCTCTTCACACGGCGGTTCCTATCCCTGTCGGCTCTACACAGAAAGGGTGCTCGATCCAGTTATTGTGTCGGCTGTTGTAGTACGGCTCGACCCCTCTATTCTCTGCAGACTACCGCCCGAACCGGATCTCCACGTTCGCAGCCTCAATCGCGCCTGGAGTTACTTCTGTCGACCCTTCCGCGATTTTACCCACGCGGTTGATTCACTCACATAGCCTCCACGCACTTGCTCACCCGCAAACTCAGCTGACAACTCTACTGCTCGACCTTCACGATCTCTGTTGTCGGCGCTAGTCGCCACGCAACTCGATCTGGCTATCTTCACGCTCGGCCCCTCAACATAGCCAGCGGCTACCACCCACGCGAGCTTGCCTCCTCTGCCACCGCTCCAGTCGATTGGTTCTGCAGCAATGCAGTTGCCTCGTGCAGCCCGCACTTATCTCTGTCTGCTCCTAGTTCCCACGCACGATATCTACGTAACTGCAGCCGTCAACAGCCTACACTCCTATCGGTTCTTCCTTTGCGCGACCCAATCCAGCTAGTCTCCAAGCCACTTAGTCGCACCTCCTCTCATTGACATCCAGCCTCCAACTTGGACATGTTGTATTCCTTAGTCGGTTTTACTTCTGCAATAGCCTGTACACTGTACAACGGTTTTAATTTCTTTTTGTTTAACTTTTACCCCACAGCTTGCCTGCAATAAAAATTTCTCACTGCTGAATAATCTCACTTAGTGCAAAAATCGGCTTCGCCTTCAAAGTCCAGGCTCTGATACCATGTTGAATTTCCTTAACCTAGCACCCGACTGTTAACTCCAAGCAAAATACATTTACTGAATTAAATCATGGCTAGGTTACTCAACGAAAAATAAGCGGAAGCACAAAACAGAGAAACCAATCACATTTGCACACAAGATTCAGGTAAACACCCCTGGAAAAACCCTTGCGGGAAAACCAATTCTGAGTTTGATTTTATTAAGTAAAATCCAAGGCTCCCATCCTGGGATAATGGCCCATTAGAGGATTACAATGCTGCAGCCGATAGACTAGCCCACTCGGTTGCTATCTCCTTAGTTGCCTCCTGCACCCTTTCCTCGGCCCTTCCCACTCAAACACAAGTACATGAGCAAGACTCCCTCTTGCTCCTATGCACTCATTGCGTGCCTCTCCCTCTCCTTAGATCTACTTTTATAATCTCCTAATGACTAAAACCCTAAGCCTAGATCTCAATGGCCAAGATTAGATCTTGGATCTCACGATCTAACAGTCATGACTTAGTCTTTCGTTGAGACAACTTAAATCACTTAAGTCACTCAACTTTATAATAAAGTCACTTTAGTCATTACATAAAAGCCACTCTAGAGAGTGTCGCTTAGACATCTCCACATGCTAGGCATTGCCAATGCAGAAGTACCTGTCCGAGCTACCCCAAAAGCTAATAGTCCATGCATCATGAAATGACTTTTACACTCCTTCACTATGTTAGGTTGTCTATAAGACCAAAAATTTGCAATCTTGATACTGGTTCTGCCTTCTTCACTCTATTGAATACACTCAGAAATCAGCTTCATTATAGCTAATGTAAATGGCCATGAGTATGGTTGTCTTTGCTGCACAGTACGGCCTGGAAAATGGCCTTCATTGAATGCCCTAACCAACCCAGAAAATGCCTTCAACAGCAATGCCTCTCCGCCTTCTCTTAGCCCTGCTCCCACTCTTCTCTTACTCCCCAAATGACTAAATACGCAACCCAACACCCTCAGCCTTGCTCTATACCCAGCCTACCCCTTTGTTGCCTTGGGATCAACGCCCAGCATAAGCTTCAAGGGTCCAAATTGAGGCGCCTCCTCTCTCTAGACCCCACACAGCACTAAAGGGTTCACTGCTCTAAAAAAGGCCCCACTCAGAACTAAGGCTGAGCGCCCCCCCTTGATAGGAACCCACAATCCACTAACAACAAATTTTGTGGCTAAATTTCCTAAGTAAAACTTAGGCTAACCTGATAAGGCTAATATGGGTAAGTTTAATGTCCCATGCATGCCTTGGGCACTAAGCAAGTGGGAACACCTTCTGCTGCTACAAAAAATTAGCACTCCCTCTTAGCGAGGAAGGTGTTCTGCATTACCCCCAACTTGTCCCTGAAGTAGACAAATTTTCCTTTCACCAAAGGCTTCGTGAGTATGTCTACAATCTGCTCACCAGTTGGCACATATTGTAGCTTTATAGAACCTTTTTGCACGCAGTCCCGGATGGAGTGGTACCTTATCTCAATGTGTTTGGACCTATCATGAAACACCGGATTTTCAGAGAGCTTGATGCAACTCCGATTGTCACAGTGAATCACGGTTGTGTCCAACACTTGATCAAACAAGCCCATGAGTAGCTTTCAAATCCAAATGGCCTCACATTATGCCAAGTTGGTTTCCATGTATTCAGCCTCTATAGAGCTCAAAGCAACCGATTTTTGCTTCATGTTGAACCAGGCAATAGCCCCTGAACCCAAGATGAAACAACCTAATGTGCTCTTCCTTTCCACACTGTTGCATGCCCAATCTGCATCTGAATAACCCACAACCTTCACTCCATCTCCCTGGATATAGCTCAATCCAAACTCGACTATCCCATGTAAATACCTTAACACATGTTTTGTTGCCACCCAGTGTACACGCTTAGGTGCTACCATGAATTGACTATGTGTTGACAGCAAAACACAAATCTGGTTTAGTGTTAACCAGATACAAGAGCAAATGAGCTGCCTGTAAACTCCCTCTGACTTGGAAGCATCCATCTTCTTCCAGTTAGTAACCATGGGTGTTGCCATAGGCCTACAATCCTGCATGGCACACTGCTTCAAGATCTCCACAGCATATTTCCCTTGTCCAAGGAAAATCTGTCCATCCTTCTGCCACACCTCCAAACCAAGAAAATAATGCATCATCCCCAAGTCCTTCATCTCAAACACAACAGCAAGATCCCTCTTACAATCCGCTATGAGCTTCTCTGACCCTATCAAGAATAAGTCATCCACATATAGCACAAGAATGAGTGGCTCCCCCCCAACCAAGATGTAGTAGAGGTTGGAGTCAGCCTCACTCTTGGTGAAGCCCATCCCAAGAAAATAATTGTCGATCCTGCTAAGCCATGCACGTGGTGCCTAGTTGAGCCCATATAGCGCTCTCCTCAACCTGCAAACATGAGATGCCTTGCTATGCACCTCAAACCCCTCTGGTTGCTCTATGTATATCTCCTCCTCTATCACTCCATTAAGAAACGTTGTCTTGACATCCATCTGGTGGATCTACCAACCCAACTCAGCTGCAATGGATATCACAGGCCTGATAGAAGAATACCTCGCCATTGGTGCAAATGTCTTACTGAAGTCAATGCCCTCCTTCTGTGAGAAACCCTTAGCCAAAAAGCAGGCTTTAAACTTGCCCACGCTGCCATTAGCAGCGTGTTTGATCTTATAGATCCACCTAGAGCCAACCACTAATTTCCCCTCTGGCCGGGGCACAACCTCCCACACATCGTTCTTCATGATGGAAGAGTACTCCTCGAACATGGCATCTCTCCACACCTGTTGCTCAGATGCCTCCCGAAAACTGGAAGGCTTGGCCTCTATCAACACGCTCATAAGAGCCATGTAACTGGAAAACCTTTGTGGCGCCCTGCTCTCCCTAACTGATGTCCTGGGAGCATCCACCTGCTCCTGAGCCTCTCTCAATGTGCGCTTTTCCCACTTCAGATTCCTCCTACTAGACGACTCAACCGCAGTAAATTGAGCACCCTGCTTCTCCTCATGTTGCTCACACTGCAAACCCTGCTCACTCTATTGTTGTTGTTTTTGCCCAACCTGTACAGAAGTCTAGGGACATGTAATCTGTAATGGTTGTCAAGCCTCCTCCTTAGGAGCACTTTGCTCGTTACTCTACTCATTAGCTGGCATCTGTCCACAGGACTTCCTGAAATTCATGTCCTCCTCAAATCTCACATCCCTCCTAACCATTGTCCTCCTGAGTGCAGGAATGTAGACCCTATAGGCCTTAGAGGTCTTTTTGTAACCAGCAAGGATGCCCTTCTCTGCAGTAGGATCGAGCTTGGTCCTCTCTGCTAGAACATGAAAATAGACCAAGCACCCAAAGATGCGTATGTGACCAATCTCTGGTCTCTTCCCCGTGAAGGCCTCTTCAGGGGTCATCCTCCCCAATACCTTATGCAGACTCCTATTCTGCAAATAAACTACAATGTTGCATGAAGGCGCATAGAAACATGGGCAAGTCCTAATCATGCAGCATAACTTTTGTTGCCCCAACTATCGACATGTTCTTCCTCTCTGAGACTCCATCTGTTGTGGGTTATACGGCACAGTCAGCTCCCTCTTAATCTCGGAATCTACACAAAACTCCTTGAAGGCACTCGAGGTATACTCGCCTCCATTGTCTGATCTGAGTACCTTGATCTTTTTGCCTGTATGGTTTTCCACAAGAGCTTTGAACTCTTGGAATCAGCTAAAGACCTCATCCTTGGTCTTCATAAAATAGATCCAAGTCTTCCTGGAATGATTGCCAATAAAGGAGACATAGTAGTTGAACCCTCCAATAAACACTGCTGACATGGGCCCACAGACATCCGAATGGATCAAGTCCAAAATCCCTTTGGACCTGTCGTCACTGCTAGGAAAGGTTGTCTTGGCGTACTTTCCCAAAGCACACCCCTTGCACACACCGTGTTGATCAAAACTGAACTCTGGAAGCCCAGTCACGACCTCCATGATCACCTTGAGTGCACCACAATGTAAATGAGCCATCCTCCTATGCCAAAGCTCCCCCAAATCCCGTCCACTACTGTTGCTACTAACCAATACACAGGCAGGTTCAAACTATAGCTTGTACAGTTTTTCCTTCCTTACTCCCAACACTTTTCCCATGCTAGCGTTGGAGCCCTTTGGATGTATGAACACTCTTCCATCTCGGAAAGTGACCACATATCCCTTATCTTCTAAGGCTGAAACAGAAATCAGATTTTTAATCAAACCAAGAACAAACAAAACATCATTAGTTGACAAAGGCTTACCAGACTCCCTCTGAAACCTCACGGTTCCACCGTCTCCTGGCCTGTACTTGGCATTGTCTCCAAGTACAATGTTGAAGTTGGCATTGTACTCCCTCAAGCTGTTGAAGTACTCACGCACCCCTGTCATGTGGCATGAAGCACCACTATACCAATGACTATGGAGGTGGATAGGCATGCTAAGAGTGAAAATTCTTCCTCAAATTTGGCTGCAAATGCATCCATCTCAGTTGTAGCAACCATTTGCTTCTCAGTTTTTCCCTTCTTCTCGTTGGGACATTGGCTGGTAAAATGCCCAAGCTGATGGCAAGGAAAGCACTTGACTTTGCTGGTGTCAAACGTCTTCTTGTTTCCCTGTCTTGAAGAAGTTCCTTCAGCTGAACTCTTCTTGCTCTTCCCGCTTGCGCTTTGTTGCCAAGGCAAGGTTGTCTTCATCTTCAGCATTCTTTTTCTACTCTCCACATTGAGACCCCTCCCGGATCTCTTCCTATGTGAAATCATCCCTCAGCCTCTCCCAAGTAGGCATGTTCTCTCTACCCACCACACACTTGACAAATACATCCCACCGTTTGCCAAAGCCATTCAAGACTATGCGTACCAGCTCTTCTTCAATAATGATATACCCTACTGCTGCTAGCTCATCTCTGACTTCTGTCACTCTGATACAGTTTGGTCAGAGCATCCCACATGTCTTTTGTTGTTTTCTTTTCAGCCAGATGTGGAATTAGATGGTCCTTGACACTATCCAATAGAATCCTCTATGCCCTGGCTTCTTTAACCACATGGAGGTCCAAGGCAATAGGATTATGGACTGGTACAGGAACTACTGTGCTGACATAAGACCACAACTTGTTCTCCTTGAGCACAGCTGTAATTTTGACCTACCACTGAAGATAGTTTGAGGCTCCCTCGAGCCTATCCTCATACCTCACGTTGGTAGCCATGAAAACTCTGATTCTGGGCAGCTGGAACCTTCGTAAAATCTGCAGAAATATTCCTGAGACTTGAACCTGTGACTTGTGTGCTAATTAGAGGCACAACTCTGATACCATGTAAAACTGTAATACCCAGCAAAACTATGATAATCCAGCCAACAGATTTTAACCCAGAAATTAAATGCAGCTCAGAAATTTAAATCAGATCTATGCTAAGATTATACCAGCTGAGTATACATGCATGCACAGCGGAAATATTAAAGTAAACACACACAATAACACAGTAGGTACCCTAGAAACCCCAGTGTGGGGAAAACCAGCTAAGAGGGGAGCTTTATTAGGCTTTCTAAGAGAAGGTACAGCAGCAAAAACTAAATAGCAAATTCTTACAGTACAGTAGAAGGATTTTGTTCAGTTCTGGGCCAGCAAAACAAATGCTGTTCGCCCAGCTTCCTCCAGCCTGTGTAGCCTCCTTCTGGCTGTCTTGTACGGCCTTTTATGGCCTCTTCTGATGGTTGTACAAGGCTGCTGTGTGCAGCATCAAACTGCTGCTCCAAAAACCTCTGGTTCTGCCTTCTTCACTCTGCTGTTGCAAATGGCCCTGAGTATGGCTGTCTTTGCTGCACAGTATGGCCTGGAAAATAGCCTCCATTGAATGCCCTAACCAGCCCATAAAATGCCTTCAACCGCAGCTCCTCTCTGCCTTCTCTCAGCCCTGCTCCCCTTCTTCTCTTGTTCACCAAATGACTGAATGAGCATCCCAACACCCTCAGCCTTGCTCTATACCCAACCTCCCCCCTTGCTGCCTTGGAATCAACGCCCAGCATAAGCTTCAAGGGTCCAGATTGAGGCGCCCCCTCTCTCTGGACCCCACACAGCACTAAAGGGTTCACTGCTCTAGGCAGGGCCCCACTCAGCACTAAGGCTGAGCACCTCCCTTGACCGGGACCCACAATCCACTAACAACAAATTTTGTGGCTGAATTTCCTAAGTAAAACTTAAGCTAACCTGATAAGGCTGATATGGGTAAGTTTAATGTCCCATGCATGCCTTGGGCACTAGGCAAGTGGGAATACCTTCTGCTGCTACAGAAAATTAACATAGCCCACACTTAAAGATAAATTTCAGTGACAAAAGGTGTTTTATTGTTGATAAGAATAGCAAAAATATGGTTGCTATGTGTATGGAAAAACAGGTTTTATTCCAACTGATAGAAGTTGAGAATGTAAAGAGAGGTGCCAGGTGAGGCAAAGCTCAAGAAATGAAGCCCTAGATGATGTTGCTGCTGAAACAAGTCAAAATCAGCAAAGGCGAGAAGGAAAACAGCAGGTATCTTATGCATTATCTGCAGTAATTCATAAGAATAAGACCCTCAAGCAAGGCGGAGATGAAGTGGTAAAGAAGACCCTCAGGGAGGGTGAAGATGAAGTGATAAAATGAGATGGTGCTTCCTCAGAGAAGCAAACACAAAGTTTTGATATGTTGGACTGCCAAGATGTGGAGGAGGTGGCTTCAGGAAAAGCCAATTTCTATGTCAATGGTGGAAAGGCTGAGTGTTACGCCAACATTGGCCCACTGATGAGTCAATGATCAGACAAAAAGATGGCGATGTAAACTATTTCATCAACCTTGCTAGATACAGTGCACTTCCAGTGGTTGTTTGAAGATCTTATTTTGTGGACTGCAAACATCGTGCTTGTCTAAAGATTTTGATTTTTTGTATTTTAAACAAGCATGTAAAATGACCATTAAGGAAGTGTGTTAAGGATAATGGTCATATTTAAAACTTAGACATATTATGACTTAGAGAAATAATAGAGACTCATAATAAAGTGATGTAATAATGGAGCATTTAATGTAGTGATTAATAGTTAGGTATTTGGGAGTTACATAACTACTCTTCTCCTACTATACTATGAAACAGGAGACCCCCCCCAGCCCCCCATGTCATGAATCCTACATGGGGACACGGATTCATGTGGGCACGTGTCGAACACGAATTTGGCACGTGTTCTGTGCACAGGACACTTGCCAAATTTGTGTCTGACACATCCCTAGACATGTCCAAATTTTAAGACGTGTCATGCACAGAAAAGGACCTGAGCTCAAGTTTTCTCATGCAAGTTGGAGCTGTGAGGTGTTTGGGTTTGCAGCTGAGGGTTATTTTGCCCTACTAACACTATTTAAAGAGGTCCCCACCCCCTCCATTTCACCCACCCTAGTAATTAATGATAATATTAAATTCTTCAAGTAAAAGTGACATTTTCCTTTATCTTTATCTTTCATGTGACATTTTCCTTTATCTTTATCTTTCATTTTCATCATTTTACTTAAATTTTTAACATTACCATTAATTGTTTCAGGATGTTTGAGAGTGGTTCCAACCTCATTGGACTTCATATGTAGAAAGTACAACTTTAGGTCGCATTCAAAATTCAGTAGACTTGACGGTTTTCAAGATTTCAAGATTGGCAGGATTGCAATGTTTCCACTGGATTCTATCATGTATGAGGGTATGGAACTAGCATTTAATCAAGAGCACCAAGCCCTTTATGTACCTCGATGTTGGTGACATTGATTCTTGAACTCTTCTGTCATGACCCTAGTAAAAATCATAAATGTACCCTTCACTCAAGTATAAACTCTTATGTTGAACTCTTCTCTTTGTCATCGTGTCAGGTGACTTGGTGGTGTATGTGCACACCAACCTCCGTCTTATTTACAAGCAAAGAGTAGAGTGGTTGAAGGGAAAGACAAAGATGTGGGATGTGTTTCCTAATGATATGGGTTTAGACAACAGTGTTGAGTTGGCATTAGCCAACTTGGATCTTAATGAACCAGTGGAAGAGCCGATCACTTTTGATGATGGTGATCCTCTTCATGGGACATCCTCCACACTAGCAGATGCACGGATTTCATTGGATATAGAGGAGGATGGAGGTGAGAGCAGTGGTAGTGATGTTGATCTTGATGATTATGACATGGAGGACTACTAACAGTTGCAACTCATGAGCTATGAGATTCTTCCATCTACAGTTCTAGTATCTACCCTATGGCTATTTTGCATTTTCCATTGGCATTCCCACCTATAGTATCAGTGACTCTAATTCAGTATCTATGTACATTGTAATACATTTTGATTTTGATGACTTAATGACATTGAAAATGTTGCAGCTTATGATTCTAATTTCTTGTGTGTTCAGTGTTTGTCATTTGATCATCAATGATGTTACAATGTATTATGTTACATGTTTTGTATCATGTAAATCTTCTAGTTTCTAACAAAATATGAATCTTTGTCTATATTTCATTTTTGTATGTGTAATTTTCAAATTTTGTTCGTGTATATAATTTTTTTAATATATTTTTTTGTATAGAATGTGTCCTCTGTGTCTTGTTTCTAGAGTCATCATGTCACATGTCATCCACTAGTATTTCCATGTCCTCCGTGTCCAGTGTCATCGTGTCAGGTGACTTAGCTACTATATAATCATTAATGAGACATTGCACTATCTAATGAAATAAATGAATCCACTCTTTCTCTATCTAATGTGTATTCTTGTTTGTGTAAAATTAACAGCAGGTTCGATGCTCCATTCTAGGCACTTAGGGTTAAGGTCTTGTGCATTGTAAACCCTAGCCTTGTTCTCTATATAAGTTGGAAGGGCCTCGACAAGGTCTCTCCTATGACATGGACAGTGAGAGTTTGTAGTGATTTCTTTTGTACAGTTTTCTTTTAAAGTCAATAAAGAAAACAGATGCGATTTGAGTGCCACAGATTCTTAATGTATTAGCTATTACAGTTTTCAGTTAGCTTTGTGTTTGTATATCTAGCATACCCACAGCAGTTTAGAGAGTTCTTTAAGTTTCTAGCTATCTAGGGTTTTAGTTTGTAGGTCTGCTTACCATGAATTGAAACTTTAACATGTGAATAGATCCATCCTTTTGCACAAGTGAACAGAGATTCAATTGACTTGATTCCTCTAGGGCCCAAGCAATTTGTATAGAAACAAGCATCTACTCCAACATTCCCAACATATGAAGGGGAGGCAAATTTCTAAGGAAAAGATGCAAAGCATCCTATCATCTATGTGAAGAGAAAAATCACATGTAGATGATAAGGGATGTTCATGTTGTCGTTATCTGGGGGTTGAACTTTCCAAGCAGAGAATAGATGATAAAATGGCCAAAAAGATTATGTTGACATTAATTTCCTAATAATCACCTACAAGAGACATGGGAGAAAACTTTATGTTAAACCATTCCACCAAGTTTCTGGGACCTATCATTACAAATCCGTCCAGCACAAAGTCTCTTTAAAAGCTAAAACTTGACAGGTGATGCATGTTGATGTTTGTAGCATTGGACAGGTACTTTCACATTGGTTTTCTGTCTAACATGTCAAAGTCGTCA
This sequence comes from Picea engelmannii, assembly GCA_009831015.1. Lineage (NCBI taxonomy): Eukaryota > Viridiplantae > Streptophyta > Pinopsida > Pinales > Pinaceae > Picea > Picea engelmannii. The sequence continues at coordinate 144,798 of ML800294.1, forward strand.
TTAATACCTCTCAAGACTTAGGAAATTCACTTTATTAAAGTAATTATCAAAGTGAATGCCTTTTTATAATTAATGTGAATTTAATTTAATTAAATGCATAATTTTTTGCATTAGCAAATTAAATTAAATCTTAGCCATTGATCTCCAACGTTGGTGAGATCTAATCTCAACCATTGATCACTTTGGAGATCTAGGGTTTTCGATTTAGGGTAAACTCAACATTATAAAAGGAAACTAAGGTGAGAGGAAGAGACACACACAGAGTGAGATAGTGAGATCTCATTGTATTGGATGGAGAAGGACTTTCATCCAAGTGTGCAGGGGCAGGGTCCGAGGAAGAGAGTAAGGGGCAACAAAGGAAGTAGCAGCCACCAAGATCGAAGGACAGATCTTGAGGTATGATAGGCTATTCTCGCTGTTTTGTATTTTTCCTTAGGTGGGCCATTATTCCAGGATGGGAACCCAGATTTTATAATAATAAAATCATCACAGTACTGGTTTTCCCTTGGGGGTTTTTCCAGGGGTATTTACCCAGAAATTATGTGTGCAAATGTGTTTGCTTTCATGTTTTGCTTCTGTTGTTTTTATTTCCAGCCAATATATTTTATTCTATGCACTATAATTTATTAATCAACAAGGAAAAACACAAGGTTACTAATTTATCTAGTTGATGGGGATAGTGAGAATTTTCAACATGGTATTAGAGCTGAGACTTTGAAAAGGAAGCCAGGTTGCACAGATCGTAATTTTGCGGCAGCGGGAATTTTTTTTTTATTTTTGCAGTTAGCAAAAATAAAATAAAAAGAGAGAAAACAAAAAAAGGGCAGCAGTTGTACGGACTCCAAAGTTGTCATACATGTTGTACGAGCAATTGTACAGTCGCGTGGAGTAACAGGCCGTAGGTGCTAACAGTTTGTTAAGATCGAGGGCTAGAGAAGGTTGCCAGAGAGGATCGGGTTGCAGTCGGGGAGGTGGATCGGGCATTGGGAGAGAGTGTTGGGCCGTGGGGCAGCTGCAGCAACAGACGCCAGCTAGCAAGCCACGGGGCAGTTGCCAGCAGGAGCCACCAGCTACAGGCCACAGGATAACCGCTACAACAGCCACCAAGGCATGGGCCACAAGGGACAGCTGCCAGGAGCATCCATTGGGCAGACTGTGGGCAGTGAAGAAAACTGAGGTCCTATGAGGCTGCCAACTAAGGTCTGTCTTTGACCTTGAGATTGGCTCTAAGTTTCAATCTTCAAAACTGTCCTTTGTTGTTTTTTAGGACAGCAAACAGTTTAGTAACTTTCTGCCCATAATTTTTTATTGGTTAAGTGTTCTTTGAGGTGCCCTTGCAAGTGTTTTCGAACCGATGGTTAGCACATGTGTTAGAAATAGGGAAAATTCAAAAACAAAATGCTTTAAAATTTTCTGTTCACTAGATCAGCATAAAGAAGAAGACATATAAACAGATCTGGAAGCAAATAAAATTTCTGAGTATGAAAAATTAACTTTTAGCTTACCTCCTGATTCAATGAAAGATGTACATGTCACATGTGTGGATGTAAGCCTCTGTAAATATGCTCAGACTTTACTTTAGGTTCATCGATCAAACCTCTAGGGTCATCGATCAAACCTCTAGGGTTTGATCTCTGTCAAAGAGGACTGTGGGACAGTTTTGCCATGGATGCAAACCCTCAAAGAAAACAACAATAAAACCTCAGACTTAACAGCAATACCCCCAGCAGAAAACCCTCCAATAAACAGTGATTAGGCACAGGAATGAGATCTGGACAGGTAAACAAACCCTTCACTTAGCAAACAGCAAAAACCTCACTCAGAAAGATGGACAGCGGATTGATAACCCCACACCATGACCTCTGCACACCATGCGACAGCCAGAAGGTAGCCCAACCAGCAAAGGAGAGGGCTCAGATAGAGGCTGCGGCCCCTGCACACAGGTTTGTGGCCCTAAAGAGAGATCTGGCACCCTCAGAACAGGCCCGGCAGCTAAAGGGAGGCAGCTCAGTGCAGGAGATCAGGTCCGGAAACCCTAGAAGGAAAGTCCGGCAGCTCTAGAAGACACCTCACAGTTCAGAAGAGGCAGATCCATCGTACACACATCAGCAAATCCTATGAAGAAGCTTCCATCCAATTAGATCTGCAACTTGATAACAAAAGAGAGGTCGCACCAATATGGGAGAAGTGTCACTGAGGTAGCCGCAGCAAGGAGAGAGGGGAGAGAGGGAGTGTGGGTGTGTAGAAATTCAATAGGGTAGGGTTATATTTATAGTTAGCGAGAGGGGTTAGGGTAATTAGGATTATAATTAATTATTGACATTTAATTAATATAAATATCAATTAATATTTAATTAAAACCCTAATTACATAAAAACCCCAATCAAATAAAATAAACCCCAGTCACATAAAATAAAACCCAATCACCTAAAATAAAACCCAATCACATAAACCAAGAGGGAAAGCAAAACAACAAGGGGGTATCTATTAGGACAAAGTCAAGGGGGGGTCCATAATGACAAAACATGTCCACATGAGTCTCATAGTGACCTATAAACTATATCATCACTGCATAAGAGGGTACGTCAACAATGTGGTCATGTTCATCTTCATAAGCACTCCCAGATCTCATGGGCCATCCCGGGAGAGAGGAAGAGGATCACACATCAGTACATCTTGGTATTACACCAAGATATACCTGATCAAAGACCAAGTTGCCCCAGAACACATCTAGGGTCTTATCCACCAAGGTACAAGACCAAGGATCAACCCATGCATTAAGCAAGGGTTCCCTGGAACACAGCCAGGGAGCCTAGACACATCTAGGGACTTATATCAACCACCAAGGAACATATCCAAGGATCAATCCAGGCACTAAGCAAGGATTCCCTAGAACACAGGCAGGGGCCCTAGACACGTCTAGGGACTTATATCAACCACCAAGGATCAATCCAAGCATCGGGCAAGGATTCCCTAGACCACATCCAGGGGCCCTAGACACATCTAGGGACTTACTGCTTGGTCCAAGACCAAGAACCCCAGTCATATATTGGGGGCCCTCACTAGGGTCTTTTGCCATGGCTCACATTGTTTGGTCTCATACCAAGAAACCCCGGGAGTGTGTTAGGGGGCCTAGTCCATAGCTAGGGTCTTTTCCATCCTCCGGAGAATGGCTCTTGCAGTTGCATTAATTTCAACACTCCCTCTCAGCAAGAGAGGCATTCTCAGCAACACCAAGCTTGTCTTGAAAGTACACATACTTTGTCAATGACAAAGGCTTGGTCAAAATATCTATGGTTTGTTCCGCCGTCGAAACATACTGAATACTGAGAATGTTCTTCTGCACTATGTCCCGAACATAGTGGGATCTCATCTCAATGTGTTTTGTTCTGTCATGAAAACACAGGAATTACGGAGAGCTTTACACAACTCTGGTTATCACAATGGATTATTGTGGGTTCCAACTCAGCACTTAACAAATCTGAGAGTAGCTTTCTGAGCCACGGTGCTTCTCTACTTGCAGCAATGTTTTTTGCCTCAGCAGTGCTCTGGGATATGGAGCCTTGTTTCCTGTTGAAGCAGGGATCATAATTGAACCCAAACTGAAACAATATCTGGAAGTACTCTTTCGGTCCACTATACTTCCCATCCAATCTGAATCTATATAACCATGAAGCATTACACGTCCACTGAAGTGTATCTAAGCCCATAGGCTATAGTCCCCCGAACATATCTCAAAATATGTTTAACAACAACCATATGAATATGCTTCGGTTCATACATGAACTGGTAGAGGGCATTCATTGCATGATAAATATCCGGTCTGGTATGTATAAGATACATCAAGGACCCAATGATAGTGAGGTCTTCCGGATCTGAATCTGTAGCTTGGTCTTGTAACTTCTTCAGGTTAGAAATCATCAGTGTGGATATGGACTTACAATCCAACATACCAAGTCTGCAGAGCATATCAACTGCATACTTGCTCTTGTGAGAAAAGGATCTCGCTTGGTTTCTGCCACACTTCTAAGCTCAGAAAATAATGCAAAAAGACCCAAGTCTTTTATTTCAAATTCTGCTGAAAAGCTCCCTCTTAGTCTGAGCTATCAAATTTTTCTTTCCTGTAAAGAACAGATCATCCTAAGATAACAGGATGATTCTGTACAATCTTTATATAAAGATTGGAATCTGCAATACTATTGGTGAACCCAAGACTCTGTAGAGAAACTGTCAATTCTTCCATACCAAGCTCTCAGAGCTTACTTCAATTCATGGGATTCTTTCCCATGGATTACGAACCCCTCAGGTTGTTCGATATAACCTCTTGCTCAACTTCACCGTTAAGAAAATCAGTCTTAACATCTATCTAGTGAAGTTTCCAACCAAGAACTGCGGCAAGAGAGATAATGATCCTGATGGAAGTAATCTGGCAATGGGAGCAAGGATCTTGTCATAGTCAATTCCTCTTTTCTGAGAGAAGCCACGAGCCACAAATCCAACCTCAACACTGCCATTTGCTGCATGTCATGGTCTAACTCACATACTAGGACTGCTCCCTCTAAGTCTCATAATATGTCTACTTCCCTGCAAATTGGCTCCCTCTAAACCTACAAGATCCTTGAACTCTGATCTGGTGTTGTATCTCTTTAAGATGTACTTGGTGTCGATACCAAGTTTAATATTGTTAGAATTAGGGAAGAAAATAAAAAAAATTCTTTCTTTAAAATTTTCCTATTAGTTAGATCAGCAAGAGCATAAAAGATCTAAATAAAACTCAGAACAGAAATGTATAGAAACAGTAGATCTGAAACATTAAAGAATTTATGAATAGCTTAGATCTAAACTATAGATTTATTTCTGAATGAGTAAAACAACTAGATCTAAAATGTAGATGTATTTTTGAGTTAGCAAAACAAATAGATCTTGTTAAATTAAATGTTAGTTTATAATGGTCAATTAGAAATTAGACTTAGGCATTAATAAAGTCAAAGTGACTTTAGGTTAATTTATTTGTTTTTAGGTCAGATATTTGCTTTTAGGTTATATTTTCACTTTATCCCACATTCATAAAGTGGTTTGACTCTACTTGATTGTAACCTATATAAGAAAGCTATTGCTCTCTTATTTCATTGATTGAATAAAGACAGATAACCTTATTCCACTTATCTTGGTTTCTGTGTGTGCTCGATTTCCGTTACATGGTATCAGAGCGAGGTTAGGGCCACGGAGTTTGGGAGCGCGTGAAGACCTAGGGATTGCTGCCGATAGTGACGGATCGAGGGATCGCCAGCGTAGCACACTCAAGGAGCCAAAAGGGTTTCGGATCAGCCAGAGCCGGGTTCATTTGATTTTTCGGTTTTAAAAGCCAGATTGCAGGTATTTTGCCATTATTTATCTGCTAAGTTCAGTATTTTACAATCATCTATGGCTACATTGACCAACATCATGTTGGAAGGCAACCAAAAGTTCTCTGGGAAGAACTACAATACCTGGAAGCAATGCATGTTGACCATTTTTGCGTATCGGTGCCTGTCAGATGTTGTTCTGGGCACAAATCCTCGTCCCACAGTTGCAGGTAAAGACCAGGACAAGTTTGATGGCCAAGACAGAGAGGTCGTGATGCTGATCAAATTGTCCGTGACAGATGAGATGCTACCTGAGGTTCAGAATGGGAAGACTGCTGCAGCGATCTGGAAACAGTTGAAAGAGACCCATGAGATTTCAGATAAGGGTCGAGCGTTCTTTTTAAAGAATATGT
>ML800294.1:185295-198816 GCA_009831015.1 Picea engelmannii
AATATCTCTCATATCTCATATAGAGAAAAACAACACAATGGAGAGGAATGCTTGTTTATAGAATAGGAGGGGCACACTTCCCAAGGAGGGAGGGCACACCACTTTGTAGAGAAAGGTGTGATAAATGTAAGATTGAGGGCTGCCACCTCTCCACAACTCTAAGAGAGTACCACATGTGAGAGATGAAAGGTGAGAGAGGTTTCCACCTCTCAAGAGGTAGGCGCCTCTCTTCAAGAGTGTGCTACCTCTTGAGAGGGGGGCACACCTCTCCTTTGGAAAAGCCTCCAACTCATGTGAATACTCAACTAACTCACCCATAAGTCTCTCTTAAGTGCCAACAAGGCCCAGTGAACTCAATGAGAAGGTGAGTTGACTCAAAACATGTCCCCGACATGTTTCCCAAAAAATAGCATTTGCTGATTTTTTGTCTTTTTTATGTCTTTTATTTCCCTCTTGTGAGAGAAATTGACTTTTAGTGATTAAAAATCACTATTTTCACTCACAAAGGGGGTACATTGGTAAAGTGGGTATTCTAAGCAAGAAAATAATACTCCCAAGGCATATGATGCCTCTTGGTACCACTTATTTAACTTATACATAAATTACAATTAAAATATCCCGTTTTTGCAGGAAATTTTTTATTTGCTGAAAACATTAAAAAAAATCGTAAGGGGGACTTAGCGCATTTCCATATGACTCAAAAGTGATGACTAGCATGGTAATATACATTAGACACTAGACTTAGACAACACACCAAGGCCTAGCCACTAGGACATACTCCAACGTTGGAGGATATTGAGTGAAAAAAAATAAAATTATAACTTGCTTGTAAGGCAACAATATATAATTAAAAAAAAAAAAAACTCTAGAGTAATGTACTAATGACCAAGTCTTATAGGGCTAAGCCTTTTACAAAGTTCATTAGGCTAGCTCATCTTATTACAATTCCCCATGGGGGTATGGAAATGCGGTGTGAAGAAAAAGAAGGAAAAGGGCCAAAATGGCCGGTTGGACTTTTGAACTCTGATTTTTGGTGGCTCAACTGCAAGTCTATCCTAGTGCAACTTGGAAGGTAACATATACCATATTAGAAAATTGCATATAACAATAGCAGAAAATGTATACCAACTATTGACAGAGAGCCATTCGAACGCATTGCTTCATTTTCCCAAAAATCTATTATGTGGGTACAAGGAGGGAAGGACTGCTCATATTCTCATAATTATAAAATAATTAAATGTCTAATCTAAACTAAAGTCATAAGAAATTGACTTTATTCCAAAGTGCACTTTCTAACTTAAATATCTAACCATAAGTATATACTTTATCGGCCTGATTGAGAAAGGTTTTAATCTTCATGCTTTCTCAGATTATCTTTACTGCTAGCTCTTTGTTGTTTTTTAAATGGCATTTTAATGAAGAGTCTTCATGTTCATTATCAATGTGCTTAATTAACTTGCCTTCTTTTATATTATTGGAAAACATGTTTAAAGCTAAAGAAGACTTTGTGAGAAATTTGGCATTCGTTTTCTTACTGAACCATTCTCTTGTGCAGGTTTTGAAGGCTTTTCCCTGCCCAATTACAATCACAAATTTTCAGTTTGCTGTTGGAACTGTAGTTGTATTGTTGATGTGGTCTACTAGATTGTATAAGAGTCCTAAAGTAACAAGTTCACAGGTAGGTTTGTGTTCTCTTGACTTAATACCATTTTTGACAGTGGACTTATTTGACCTTGAGCTGCAAGTTTTGCTATTGAAACTGATCATTGACAAATTTCTTGTATTTCAGCTTTTGGCAGTTTTGCCGCTGGCATGTGTTCACACTCTGGGAAATCTTTTCACTAACATGAGCCTTGGAAAAGTTGCAGTTTCCTTCACACATACAATTAAAGCCATGGAACCTTTTTTTTCTGTCCTTTTATCAGCATTATTTTTGGGGGAGGTAAGTTGGTTGGTGTTTAATAAATTTACAAGTGTCATATTTTCTTGATTGGTAGCCGCATAATAGTATGCTAATTTTTATTCCAAAGCTTTTCTTTGCATCCTTTTGAAAACTTTCTAACAGGTCAGATGAGGTATAGATAAATTAAAATTGGGATTAGGGTGTTCTAAAAATTTCTTTGCAAAAAGTTGGATGTAGAGATTCTTAATAGCCTACTGATCTTTGTACATAAACAACCAGTTTGTATTTTCATTGATGTGAATAGACAACCACCTATAAAATCCACATATGTTCACTTGCAGAAAAGGTGAATACAAAACTTCTATATTAGCAGTGCAATGTGTGTAAAGGACATGGTTGAGGTCTAGTTTATTGTATCCTTGTAATATTCACATTGTGGACATCAAAGATAGGAAGTTCATTCATGTAGTTTTTTCAAATGTGCAAAAAAAACCTCATCATGGGCATCTTGTTATTGTATAGATTATAGGCATTGTTAATTTTCAGCAACCCAACACCTGACAATTTATCTCCTAGCAAATACCTTTCTGTCATAAACTTATTACACAGATTTACTGAATAAAAAACACGGCCGAGTTTTAACGATTTACAGAAATAAATCAGCGGAAGCAAAACTGGAAACCAAACACATTTGCACACATAATTTCTGGGTAAATACCCCTGGAAAAACCCCAAAGGAAAAACCAGTAATGTGATGATTTTATTATTATAAAATTTGGGCTCCCGTCCTGGGATAATGGTCCACCCGAGGAAAAATACAAAACAACAAGAATAGCCTATCACACCTAAAGATCTATCATTCCATCTTGCTGGCCGCTACTTCCTTTGTTGCCCCTTGCTCCCTTCCTCAGACCCTGCCCCTGCACACTTGGATGAAAGTCCTCATCCATCAAATACAATGAGATCTCACTATCTCACTGTGTGTGTGTCTCCTCCTCTCACCTTAGTTGTCTTTTATAATGTTGAGTTTACCTTAAATCCAAAACCCTAGATCTCCAAAGTGATCATGGTTGAGATTAGATCTCACCAACACTTGAGATCAATGGTTAAGATTTAATTTAATTCAATAATGCCAAAAACTTAGGCATTTAATTAAATTAAACTCACATTAATTATAAAAGGCATTCACTTTAGTAATTACTTTAATAAAGTGAATTTCCTAAGTCTTGAGAGGTATTAATTATGACTTCCACATGTTAGACAAAAAATTAATGTGGAAGGTACCTAACCGATGCTATAAACATCAACACTCCCTCTTAGCGAGGAAGGTACTTCTCGAAGAGCCACCTTGAATTGGTTCTCCCTCCGACCTTGGCACAATGTCACACACATCATCCTATACTAAGGCATCCTGTTGCTTCTGCTGCCTCCTTAATGACATAACATATTAGTGCCTTGAAATTTGGAAACTTTGTCGAATGCTTGCTCTCCCTCAATGCGCTCCTAGGAGCCTCAACTTGCTCCTGAGCATCCATAAATGTCATCTCATACCAACCAAGTCTCCTGACATAACTGGAAGGGGCTAAATCCCTCTTCCCATCTGAAGGTTGAGTCCTCACATTGGAAGTCTGTGAACTCCGCTCACCCTTCAGAGCTTCTTGCTCCTCGTCCCCTGTCACTGACATCAATCCATGATCCAAGATCCCTTTGGATCCACCTACAGGCTTGCCTTGCAACTTGTATACCTTGCCCTCTTTGACACCAAGAACTTGAACTAAGTCTTTGTTAGATCCCTTCGACCGAATAAAAACCCGACCATCCTCGAAAGAGATAGCGTATCCACTGTCCTCCATTGTTGAAACTGAGAGCAAATTCATTTTGAGCTCCATAACATACAACACATTTGCCACCTCCAGAGAACCTCCTGACTCCAGCCTAGAACTTGACTGTCCCAACTCCCTCTACATCACACTTGGCAATGGTGCCAAGCTCCAAATGCAGATCCGAGTCCGTCTTTGACCAATTAGCGAACAACTCATGTTTCCTCGTCATGTGACGAGAAGCCCCACTATCCACGATCCAGGCATTATTAGAAAATGTGCCAGAAAGACAAGAGACTAACAAGAAATCCTTCTTGAACCTCTCAACAAACTCCTTGACTTGAGTTTCTGTAGATGTTGCTACCTGTTGAGAATTACCCTTCCCTATCTCCCGTTCATGACACTGTGAAGCATAGTGGCCACTCTTGTGGCACACAAAACATTTCACTTTGCTCAGATCCTTTTTCTTTCCATTATGTGGAGTTGACTCTCCACCCGTATTCCCCTTGTTCCTCCTTGCCTGACTAACAAGAGCCAAATTATCATCATCACCAACCTGTTGGCTTGCTAGAGATTCCTCACGAATCTCCTCCTAGATCAAATCATCCCATAGCTTGTCAAACTTGGGAAGTGTCTTCCATGCCACAATGCCTTTGATGAATGGGGCCCACGGCTTAGAAAAACCATTCAGGGCCATCCTCACCAACTCTTTGTCTGTCACGACTTCCCCAACAACTGCTAACTGATCACGTACCTGAGTGATCTTGGTGAGATAATTGGTCACTGTATCTGATCTGGTCATCTTGCTGTCTCTGGGCTTTTCCCTCAACACCATCTTCTTGTTTGCATTGCTGCTTTGGAAAAGATTCGTCAAAGCTACAAATATCTCCCTAGTTGACTCCTTAGATAGGGGAGGAATCAAATGATCCTTCACCACATCTAAGATGATCCTCCTGGCCTTCACGTCCTTCAACTCATGGGCGTTCAAGTCCTTTGGATCCGTCGATTGGGTCACTATTGTGTTAGCAAAATCCCACAACCCATTTTCCATGAGAATCAATGTGACCCTCACCTTCCAAGGTACGAAGTTCGATGCACCCTCTAGCCTGTCCTCAAACCTCAAACCGGTTGCGACCATCTCCAAATCAAAATTTTAACGGGAAATACAAACTGTTGAAAAAATGTGCCTTGTCTTGCAGGCATGGGAAACTGAAGAGTTATGTGCTTGGTCCTTCAAGGACCAAATTGATCTGATCTCCTTTGGCTACCCGGATCCCTGCTTAGAATTTTGCCACTGCACAACAAGTCACCTAACACAAAAATTTTCTATTGCCCGTTGCCCAGACCTGTTGCCTGTGCCCTCTGCAGTCAGCCCAAGTTTGTTGTGGTTTCTCGATGGTCTCTGCAGCTGCCTGTTGAGTTTTGGTGTACCTTGGGAAGTGGTTTCCTTGTGGTTTTGAGCCTCTAACCACAAGAGGGATATGTTGGTACCTTTGTACCTTGTACTTTATGTATAATTTCACTTTGACTTAGGAGATTTAAGTCAAAAGTGAAATTTGGTCATTTTAGCCTAAAGTGACTATAATTCACTTTGTGGATGAATTAGGAGACATAAAGTGAACTTAGGGAACTTAACCCAAAGTGGGTTTTGAGTTGTGATTATTGTGGGATGATCTCAACCATTGATTAGGGATGGCTTGGGATGATCCTAGCCATCCCCATTTAGGTTTCCTTATGGATTGCTCAAGGAGGGCGTAAGGGGCCAAGAGAGGCTCATTCATTTATTTGCTCACTTGGAGAGTTTGAGAGGGAACATGAGGATGAGGCTGGAAGCATTGAGAGAGGGCAACAAGGGCACCTCCTTCCATGGAGGGCTCTAGGAGGCTTTGACTCTCATTATTTTGTGGTGATCACACTTGCTTGGAGGAGGGCGCACTATAGGAGGAGGGCGCAGACCTAGCAGTGAGGAACTACACTTGGAGGATTGCAGATCTGTTTGTTTCAGTGGAGAGGTAGCACACAAGAACACATTTGTGTGCAAGGGATTCTTCTTCAAAGCAACCAAGGTCAAGGGCACATCACTTCAGTGGATTTGGAAACAAGGGGAAGAGGCGCACTAATATTGGGTGCATTTCTTCCTGGATCATTTGGAAAGTCTCGAGAGGAGCTTGCTTTGTATAAAGGTTCCATCATATTGTATTTCTTGTTGTATCTCATGCTTTAGAAACCACTTATATATACTTCCATTCCAAACTGGTTTTCCCCGGGGTGTTTTATCCAGGGTCATGTTGACCAAAAACACTTGTGTTCATTTCATGCATGATTAGAGTGTAGATCAACTTATTTGTGTTGTAAAGATCTAGAGGAGTGTTACTTATTTTGAGATATATTGCATGCTGTTGAAATTAATGCAGCTGCAAGAGCCATTCTTCGGAGGATGGAAAAGACCCTATCTATGGACTAGGGCCCCCAACACACTTCTGGGGTTTCTTGGTATGAGACCAAGCAGTGTGAGCCATGGAAAAAGACCCTAGTGAGGGCCCCCAATATATGACTGGGGTTCTTGGTCTTGGACCAAGCAGTAAGTCCCTAGATGTGTCTAGGGCCCCTGAATGTGGTTTGTGGAATCCTTGCTTGGTGCTTGGATTGATCCTTGGATATGTTCCTTGGTGGTTGATACAAGTCCCTAGATGTGTCTAGGGCCCCTGGCTGTGTTCCAGGGAATCCTTGCTCAGTGCCTGGATTGATCCTTGGATATGTTCCTTGGTGGTTGATATAAGTCCCTGGATGTGTCTAGGGCCCCTGGCTGTGTTCCAGGGAACCCTTTATTAATGCATGGGTTGATCTTTGGTCTTGTACCTTGGTGGATAAGACCCTAGATGTGTTCTAACTTCTAGGGCCCCCAAATGTGTTCTGGGGCAACCTGGTCTTTGATTAGGTAGATCTTGGTGTAATACCAAGATGTACTGATGTGTGATCCTCTTCCTCTCTCCCGAAATGGTCCATGAGATCTATCAGTGCTTATGAAGATGAACATGACCGCATTGTTGACGTACCCTCTTATGCAGTGATGATATAGTTTATAGGTCACTATGAGACTCATGTGGACATGTTTTGCCATTATGGACCCCCCTTGACTTTGTCCTAACATATACCCCCTTGTTGTTTTGCTTTCCCTCTTGGTTTATGTGATTGGGTTTTATTTTATGTGATTGGGGTTTTTATGTAATTGGGTTTTAATTAAATATTAATTGACATATTAATTGACATTTTATTTATATTTATATTAATTAAATGTCAATAATTAGTTATAATCCTAATTACCCTAACCCCTTTCCCTAACTATAAATATAACCCTACACTATTGCATTTCTACACACTCACACTCACTCTCTCCCCTCTCTCCTTACTGCGGCTACCTCAGTGACACTTCTCCCTTGTTGGTGCAGTCTCTCTTTTGTTATCAAGTTGCAGATCTAGTTGGTTGGAAGCTTCTTCATAGGGTTTGCTGATGTGTGTATGCTGGATCAGCGTCTTCTGAACTGTGAGGTGTCTTCTAGAGCTGCCGGAGTTGTCGTCTAGGGCTGTCGAAACTGTTCTCCTGCACCGAGCTGCCTCCCTTTAGTTGTCGGGCTTGTTTTGAGGGTGTCAGATCTCTCTTTAGGGCCACAGACTTGTGTGCAGGTGCCACGACCTCTATCTGAGCCCTCTCCTTTGCTGGTTGGGCTACCTTCTGGCTGTCGCATGGTGTGCAGAGGTCATAGTGTGGGGTTATCAATCTGCTGTCCAGCTTTTTGAGTGAGGTTTTTGTTGTTTGCTAAGTGAAGGGTTTGCTTACCTGTCCAAATCTCATTCCCGTGCCTAATCACTGTTTATTGGAGGGTTTTCTGCTGGGGGTATTGCTGTTAAGTCTAAGGTTTTATTGTTGTTTTCTTTGAGGGTTTCCATCCATGGAAAAACTGTCCCACAGTCTTATTTGACAAAGATCAAATCCTAGAGGTTTGATCCATGAACCTAAACTAAAGTTTGAGCATATTTATAGAGGCTTACATCCACACATGTGACAGGTACATCTTTCATTGAATCACGAGGTAAGCTAAAAGTTAATTTTTCTTCCTCAAATATTTGCTTCCAGATCTGTTTATATGTCTTCTTCTTTATGCTGATCTAGTGAACAGAAAATTTTAAAGCATTTTGTTTTTGAATTTTCTCTATTTCTAACATGGTATCAGAGCATAGGGCATGAAAAGAGCTCTTTAGTGACAAACTCTTGAGCCTGCGTAGATCCATTTCTAAGGGATTGTTTTTGTAGATCACCAGTAAGTTTTTTTTATCGTGTTTACAACATGACTCCTTCATTTAGACAAGGAGATAAACATGGCCTAGCCATATTTGACAAAAGTGCATCAAAATATAGGACTAAAGATTTGGTGCAAGCTACATTAATACAATAAAAACTGGATGTAGCTGTGCTTTGATATAACACTACCAGAAGTAGCTAGCTTTGCTTTGAAATAACAACAATAGAAGTGGCTACTTGTGCTTCGATAATGTGTGTTTGTGTAAGAGAGAGAGATTGGCTACTAAAGATAAACTTTGTCAAAATTATCATTGCAAACTTTTATAAACATATACAGATTTCGAGTGAACAGTGAACTGCAGATCTGGACTGATGAGGAAACACAAAGTACGACATTCGTTGTTTGAAAGAAGCAAGCCTCGTGCTTGTACTGTTTGATGGATCCATCGATCTGTCTAATTACATGAGTGGCAGCCTCAACTGAGTCTAACATGGAAGGAGAAGCAGAAAGATGATTTACACTGGAGTAAACTAGGGTTTTTTGTGAATACAAGGCCCAAGGCTTCTGAACAAACCCTGAGGGTCTGTAGAAGCAAATTCAGCGGCAATGGGGAGGTTTCTGGTGCTGGCATTGGCATTAGTGTTTGTGTTTGCATATGGAGATGGAGAATTCTAGGAAGGTCCAATCGGCAACCCTTTGCTGACTATAATTTTGAACAGTTCTTGTTCAATGGTGAGCCCCAAAACCTTTTGTAATATGAAAAGACAAATCAATGATGAGCAGAATCTCTGTCCTACTTGCCAGACAAATAACCTACAGTCCTTCCCACAAATGAGATGCTCAGAGCACCACGACCCTGTAAATGGATTCTGAGTGACATTCTGTTTCAACTTTCTAGCAATACCTAAGGCTCATGTGCTAATTTTCTCAGATAATACTTACAGTTGTTTCTTTTTGTGCTAGTCCATAAGCTTCACTTCCAGGAAGACAAATTTTCTGAACTTCTTTGCAGGAAGAATTTGACAAAGGAGGATTTGGAGAAGTTTAGAGAAGCACTGAAGAAGGATTATTATTTTTCAAATAAACTGACAGAGAAAATAATGCAGATCCTTTTTTTACTGTACAAACATCTCCACTTTGAAATCCTATACAACAATGACTGTGTCATAGAAATTATTGTTTGTACTGATCCAATTTTTAATGTTGACATTACTGAAGACAAGGAGATTGAATTTGTTTTCACATACTCAGTTAAGTGGGTGGAGCCTCAGACTCCATTTGAACGATGAATGGATAATTATTTCAAAGTCCTCATCCTTGCCTCAACATTTGGAAATCCAGTGATTCTCCATTATAAATACTTATGTAACAGTTCTTCTGACTGGATTTCTTGCCACGATTCTCTTGCGTGTTCTAAAGAATGACTTCATCAAGTCAAGCATAGACAACAAACAAGTGGTACAACAGGACAGTGGGATGATCTCTTGAGGATATGAAATTACTTGAACTAACAGATACATGTCAAACATCTGCATACACAGAAGATGTCTCAGATAGCAAAGTTGGTAGCAGGCTGCAAAGTACATGTGTGTCTTCAGCCCAAAGCAAGTTCAAGGTAAGTCCAGGTATGCATCATTTGCATTCAATCACTGAATTTGTGACTACTAAAGACAACAAGAAGAGCTATGTTTACCTTCCTGTCATATTAATGGACCAGTGTCTTAAAGGAATACTGTCAGAATCTCATTTGTATTTTGGTTATATGACCAAGGAAGCTGTGATCTCAGCACATACTTGTTTTAATTGATATAAGCTAGGTCTTTCTCCCTGGTTTGGAAACTCAGCAGTATGTTGGACTATTATCCCCGATATGAGAGACCAACATGTACCCTTGTGAGTCATTTTTAGGTCGGTTTGTTTTCTTGGTTAGGGAGTCCATTGAATTATCTTGGTAGTTGGGATATTTCTCCCTTGTCTTGGGAACCCTACAAATATCTCTTTTTAATCGAGAGTCTTGAGATTGTAATTGAGTCATTATCCTTGGCACAGGAGCTCAATAAGTTTGACTCAACTTTTCATATTTGTTGAATTTAATGCAGCTGCAAGAGCCATTCTCCTCGGAGGATGGCATAAGACCCTAGTTGTGAACTAGGGCCCCCAGTACACTTCTGGGGTTCTTGGTTTGGGACCAAGCAGTTAGAGCCATGGCGAAGCCCCTTGTGAGGGCCCCCAGTAGATGACTAGGGTTCTTGGTCTGGCACCAAGCAGTATAAGTCCCTAGATATGTTCTAGGGTACCCATGTCTAAAGCATGGATTGATCCTTGTTGGATAAGACCCCATATTTGTTCTGGGGCAACCTGGTCTTTGATCAGGTAGATCTTGGTGTAATACCAAGATGTGTTGGTGTGTGATCCTCTTCCTCTCTTCCAGGATGGTCCACAGGACCTAGGAGAGATTATGAAGATAAGCATGACCACATTGAGGGATGTACCCCATATGCAGTGATGATAAAGTTAATTGGTCACCTTGAGAATTATATGGACATGTGTTGCCACTAAGAAAACCTCTCCTAAACCCCTTACTTGTTCTTCACCCTTTGGTTTTTGAGTTTGGGTTTGATTGGGGTTTGTATTTTTGTTTTAGGGCTTAATAAGAAAAATATTAATTAATGTTTAATTATAACATATTAAATTAATATTTATATTAATTAATATGTTATTTTTTAATTATATTTTTATAAGCCTAGCCCTAGCCTAAAACTATAAATATAAACCCTCCCCCTTCACTTTTCCACTCACTAATTCTCTTCTCTCCCAAGTGTGGCGGATTCCTCTGAGATCTTCTATGTGTGGTGCGACCCTCCTTGTGACAGTATCAGTTCAACCTCCTTGTGACAGTATCAGTTCGACCTCCTTGTGACAGTTCAGTTCAGCCTCTTCTTTGTTTTCTTCCAGGTCTTCCAAGTTGCCTTTGCTGCTGCCAGGCTATGTTATGAGTGGCTGTGTGTTGAGGGTGATCTAAACATTGTTGTGAAGTGTCCTTGCTGTCGCCCTCTTCTCTTTCTGCCTGTCTACTGAAGCTGACCCTCTTCCAAGTGTTGCATTCCACTCTTAAGGCTGCCGTCCCTCTTCCTTGGACAAATCTGTATCCCTTTTGAGGCCGTGGCCCTCTTGCTGGGTAGCTAGAGCTCAAACTCAGATAGCCGTTCGGCTTCCAGCCTCTTCTCTCTTTGCTGTTTCATCTTTTCTTTATGTAGATTGCTCACTGTATGTGTCTGGAATGAGGGTTTTGTTTCCAGAATTTTCTGTATGTGGTTTTGTGGTCTTTGAATGAGGTTTCTCCTTGGTGGCAATCAGTGCTACATTCTCATGATAGAGATCTAACCCATTGAGGTTGATCCATGAACCCTAGACTTTTCTGAGCATAACTTCAGTGGCATATCATTCCTCAAGTGAGTCAAGCTCTCCTTTATAACTCAGAGGTAAGTTGCTATTTCAGTTTTATTTCATTGCTTATACTTAGATCTATTGTTTATGTTCTGATCTATTGACTTAGCACACTTAGAAATAGTCTTATGGTTCAGATCTAATTGTTTAGAAATATTTCTATGGTTATATTGCTTTATACAATTCAGATCTTTTGACTTAGCACACTAAAAAATAATCTACTATTCAGATCTAACAGAGAAATAAATCTACTGTTTAGATCTGTAACGGAAATCGAGCACACACAGAAACCAAGATAACTTGAATAAGGTTATCTGTCTTTATTCAATCAATGAAATAAGAGAGCAAATAGCTTTCTTATATAGGTTACAATCAAGTAGAGTCAAACCACTTTATGAATGTGGAAGAAAGTGAAAATATAACCTAAAAGCAAATATCTGACCTAAAAGCAAATAAATTAACCTAAAGTCACTTTGACTTTATTAATGCCTAAGTCTAATTTCTAATTGACCATTATAAACTAATATTTAATTTAACACCCTCCCTTAATGGTCAATCTACCTACACTAAGTTTCTTTTGAAATTTTACATGCTTTTCGGGACCCAAAGACTTGGTGAAAATGTCTGCAGTTTGATCCTCTGTAGGACAATACTGCAGCTCAATAGTTCCATCTTCTACAAGCTGTCTGATGAAGTGACAGTGTGTATCATCATGTTTGGTACGCTCGTGGAAGACTGGATTCTTGGCAAGTTTCATTACCCCTTGATTGTCACAGAACAAGGGTGTAGGCTCTCTCTGCTGCATCTACATATCTACTAACATCCTCCTGAGCCAAACTGCCTCGCATGCACCTTTCAATGCTCCTCGATACTCTGCTTCTGTCGATGAAAGGGCGACTGCATGCTGTTTCTTGCTGGTCCATGTGACTACACCCGTGCCAAGGCTGAAGACATATCCAGAGGTGGATTTTCTGTCATCAACAGAACCTGCCCAGTCTGAATTTGTATACCCACACAACCTCGGGTCTTTGCTCTTGCTGTACAAAATACCAAAGTCAAGTGTCCCTTTCACATATCTCAGCACTCGCTTCGCTGCTGTCCAGTGCTCTACTTTCGACGCTATCATAAATTTGGAAATGAAGCTCACAATGAAACTCAGATCAGGTCTAGTGGCTGTAAGATATATCAAGCTGCCCACTAGCTGTCTGTATAGTGACTCACTGACTTCCTTTGAGTCAGTCTTGGCTGAAAGTTTCATCCCTTTCTCCATAAGTGTAGAGGAGATTTTGCAATCCTCCATCCTGAACTTATCTAGCAAACTCCTGGCATACTTTGCTTGTGAGACAAAAATGCTGCTCCCTGTTTGCCAAACTTCTACACCCAGAAAATAGTGTAGGAGGCCTAGATCTGTCATGTCAAATGCTTTGCTCATGTTGGATTTGATCCATGTAATTGCATCTACTTCCTCACTACCTGTAATAATGATATCATCCACATAAACAACCAGAAGAATGATCTCATTACCAACTCTTTTGACATATAAGTTGGAATCTGAAGGACTCCGCTGGAACCCTTGCTGAACCAAATACCTGTCAATCTTGATGTACCACACCCTCGGTGCCTGTTTCAGACCATATAGAGCCTTCTTTAGTCTGCAAACTAGATGCTCCTTCCCTGCAACCTGAAACTCCTCTGGTTGGCACATGTATACCACTTCCTTCAAATCTCCATTGAGGAAGGCACTTTTCACGTCCATCTGGTGGACCTTCCAGCCTTGCTGTGCAGCCATGGCTAGAACAAGACGAATAGTGCTCATCTTCGCTATAGGAGCAAAAGTCTCCTCATAGTCAATGCCTTCTCGCTGAGAGAATCCTTTCGCAACTAACCGCGATTTGTACTTGTCAAGTGTACCATCTGCCTTGTACTTGACCTTGTACACCCATTTGCAGCCAATGGGTTTCTTCCCTGATGGAAGAGCTGTGAGATCCCAAGTCTGATTTTTCATCAAACTTTCATGTTCGGCCTCCATGGCCTTTTCCCATTCAGGTCT
>ML800294.1:200121-227965 GCA_009831015.1 Picea engelmannii
CTCTTGATCCCATGTTTAGTACAAAAATTATTGAATTCTTTGGAGCAGAATTCTCCACCATTATCAGATCTAAGAGAGGTAATATGACAACCTGACTCATTCTCGACTAATGCTTTAAAGTTTTGAAATTCTTTAAACACGTCAGACTTCAACTTCAAAGAATACACCCACATTTTCCTACTGAAATCATCAACAAACATAAGGAAATACCTGGCACCGGTGATTGATGCCGTGTTCATTGGTCCACATACGTCTGCATGAACCAGCTGAAGGACCCTCTGCACTCTCCAAGCTTGTCGTTCATCAAATGGCGCTCGATGTTGCTTCCCTGCCTGGCAAGCTCCACAAACTCCCTGAATCTTCTGCTGAATGTCTGGAAGTCCATCTACCAGTTTCTCTCGTGCCAACTGAGAGAGGTAGTTAAAATTGAGGTGCCCATACCTCTGATGCCATAGTGTGCAGATGTCTGATGCACTCTTCGCTGCCAGTGCATGCTCTCTGCCTTGCCCAATATCCACCAATCTGAACAGACCATGGTCCTCCACACCAAGAGCAATGATCTTCTTGGTATTCTTGTCAACGATATAGCACTTGTGATTGCTAAAGTTGACATCCAAGTGAGGAGAGTGCCTCATAATCGGACTAACTGAGAGCAGATTAAGCTCCATACCTGGCACATAGTGGACGTTGAGAAACATAAGCATCTTTCCTCCAAAGGAAATCTGAACATTCCCCTTGCCGACTATATTATACTCCTTGCCTCCACCGAAGATCACCGAGTCTTTGGATG
This sequence comes from Picea engelmannii, assembly GCA_009831015.1. Lineage (NCBI taxonomy): Eukaryota > Viridiplantae > Streptophyta > Pinopsida > Pinales > Pinaceae > Picea > Picea engelmannii. The sequence goes on from ML800294.1 coordinate 200,912, forward strand.
GACTAGGTGTAAACTCTGTGAACCAATCTTTCCGATTGGTGAAATGCCTGGATGCGCCTGAATCAACAAACCAAGCAGATGACTTGGACTGATCTGCTTGTGTACATGCCATAAAGGCATAGAAGGCTGCCTCCTTCTCCTCCGTGTGCTCTGCGACATGGGCCTTCTGCTGAGACCCTCCGTGGTTGTGCTTCTGATCTGCCAACCGCTTTCTGCAATGCTTCTTCATATGGCTAGTCTTGCCACAGTAATGACAAGTGATGGTCTTTAGGCTTTTGGTGGCATCCTCATCATTGCCTGGACCAGGTTTCCTTGTCCATTTGCCTTTGCCTTTAGCTTTGGCTGCAAAGGCCTGCTCTGAACCCTCTGTCTCATTGTTGCTCCCAAACTGCTTCTTCCACCTGTCTTGCTGCAAGAGCTTATTGGATAGCTCTCCAAACTTCAGGTCAACATCTGTAGCTGTGATGTTCAGGGTCTCAATGAAGAGCTCGTAGGACCCTGGCAAGCTGTTCAGCGTGATCACCACCATGTCCTCTTCTTCCATCTTCCGACCAATGGCCTCCAACTGCTCCCGGATGTCCTTGATCTTGAGTAAGTGCTCTTGGAGAGAGGCACCCTCACTCATCTTGAGCGAGAACAACATATTCTTTAAAAAGAACGCTCGACCCTTATCTGAAATCTCATGGGTCTCTTTCAACTGTTTCCAGATCGCTGCAGCAGTCTTCCCATTCTGAACCTCAGGTAGCATCTCATCTGTCACGGACAATTTGATCAGCATCACGACCTCTCTGTCTTGGCCATCAAACTTGTCCTGGTCTTTACCTGCAACTGTGGGACGAGGATTTGTGCCCAGAACAACATCTGACAGGCACCGATACGCAAAAATGGTCAACATGCATTGCTTCCAGGTATTGTAGTTCTTCCCAGAGAACTTTTGGTTGCCTTCCAACATGATGTTGGTCAATGTAGCCATAGATGATTGTAAAATACTGAACTTAGCAGATAAATAATGGCAAAATACCTGCAATCTGGCTTTTAAAACCGAAAAATCAAATGAACCCGGCTCTGGCTGATCCGAAACCCTTTTGGCTCCTTGAGTGTGCTACGCTGGCGATCCCTCGATCCGTCACTATCGGCAGCAATCCCTAGGTCTTCACGCGCTCCCAAACTCCGTGGCCCTAACCTCGCTCTGATACCATGTAACGGAAATCGAGCACACACAGAAACCAAGATAAGTGGAATAAGGTTATCTGTCTTTATTCAATCAATGAAATAAGAGAGCAATAGCTTTCTTATATAGGTTACAATCAAGTAGAGTCAAACCACTTTATGAATGTGGGATAAAGTGAAAATATAACCTAAAAGCAAATATCTGACCTAAAAACAAATAAATTAACCTAAAGTCACTTTGACTTTATTAATGCCTAAGTCTAATTTCTAATTGACCATTATAAACTAACATTTAATTTAACAAGATCTATTTGTTTTGCTAACTCAAAAATACATCTACATTTTAGATCTAGTTGTTTTACTCATTCAGAAATAAATCTATAGTTTAGATCTAAGCTATTCATAAATTCTTTAATGTTTCAGATCTACTGTTTCTATACATTTCTGTTCTGAGTTTTATTTAGATCTTTTATGCTCTTGCTGATCTAACTAATAGGAAAATTTTAAAGAAAGAATTTTTTTTATTTTCTTCCCTAATTCTAACAATATTAAACTTGGTATCGACACCAAGTACATCTTAAAGAGATACAACACCAGATCAGAGTTCAAGGATCTTGTAGGTTTAGAGGGAGCCAATTTGCAGGGAAGTAGACATATTATGAGACTTAGAGGGAGCAGTCCTAGTATGTGAGTTAGACCATGACATGCAGCAAATGGCAGTGTTGAGGTTGGATTTGTGGCTCGTGGCTTCTCTCAGAAAAGAGGAATTGACTATGACAAGATCCTTGCTCCCATTGCCAGATTACTTCCATCAGGATCATTATCTCTCTTGCCGCAGTTCTTGGTTGGAAACTTCACTAGATAGATGTTAAGACTGATTTTCTTAACGGTGAAGTTGAGCAAGAGGTTATATCGAACAACCTGAGGGGTTCGTAATCCATGGGAAAGAATCCCATGAATTGAAGTAAGCTCTGAGAGCTTGGTATGGAAGAATTGACAGTTTCTCTACAGAGTCTTGGGTTCACCAATAGTATTGCAGATTCCAATCTTTATATAAAGATTGTACAGAATCATCCTGTTATCTTAGGATGATCTGTTCTTTACAGGAAAGAAAAATTTGATAGCTCAGACTAAGAGGGAGCTTTTCAGCAGAATTTGAAATAAAAGACTTGGGTCTTTTTGCATTATTTTCTGAGCTTAGAAGTGTGGCAGAAACCAAGCGAGATCCTTTTCTCACAAGAGCAAGTATGCAGTTGATATGCTCTGCAGACTTGGTATGTTGGATTGTAAGTCCATATCCACACTGATGATTTCTAACCTGAAGAAGTTACAAGACCAAGCTACAGATTCAGATCCGGAAGACCTCACTATCATTGGGTCCTTGATGTATCTTATACATACCAGACCGGATATTTATCATGCAATGAATGCCCTCTACCAGTTCATGTATGAACCGAAGCATATTCATATGGTTGTTGTTAAACATATTTTGAGATATGTTCGGGGGACTATAGCCTATGGGCTTAGATACACTTCAGTGGACGTGTAATGCTTCATGGTTATATAGATTCAGATTGGATGGGAAGTATAGTGGACCGAAAGAGTACTTCCAGATATTGTTTCAGTTTGGGTTCAATTATGATCCCTGCTTCAACAGGAAACAAGGCTCCATATCCCAGAGCACTGCTGAGGCAAAAAACATTGCTGCAAGTAGAGAAGCACCGTGGCTCAGAAAGCTACTCTCAGATTTGTTAAGTGCTGAGTTGGAACCCACAATAATCCATTGTGATAACCAGAGTTGTGTAAAGCTCTCCGTAATTCCTGTGTTTTCATGACAGAACAAAACACATTGAGATGAGATCCCACTATGTTCGGGACATAGTGCAGAAGAACATTCTCAGTATTCAGTATGTTTCGACGGCGGAACAAACCATAGATATTTTGACCAAGCCTTTGTCATTGACAAAGTATGTGTACTTTCAAGACAAGCTTGGTGTTGCTGAGAATGCCTCTCTTGCTGAGAGGGAGTGTTGAAATTAATGCAACTGCAAGAGCCATTCTCCGGAGGATGGAAAAGACCCTAGCTATGGACTAGGCCCCCTAACACACTCCCGGGGTTTCTTGGTATGAGACCAAACAATGTGAGCCATGGCAAAAGACCCTAGTGAGGGCCCCCAATATATGACTGGGGTTCTTGGTCTTGGACCAAGCAGTAAGTCCCTAGATGTGTCTAGGGCCCCTGGATGTGGTCTAGGGAATCCTTGCCCGATGCTTGGATTGATCCTTGGTGGTTGATATAAGTCCCTAGACGTGTCTAGGGCCCCTGCCTGTGTTCTAGGGAATCCTTGCTTAGTGCCTGGATTGATCCTTGGATATGTTCCTTGGTGGTTGATATAAGTCCCTAGATGTGTCTAGGCTCCCTGGCTGTGTTCCAGGGAACCCTTGCTTAATGCATGGGTTGATCCTTGGTCTTGTACCTTGGTGGATAAGACCCTAGATGTGTTCTGGGGCAACTTGGTCTTTGATCAGGTATATCTTGGTGTAATACCAAGATGTACTGATGTGTGATCCTCTTCCTCTCTCCCGGGATGGCCCATGAGATCTGGGAGTGCTTATGAAGATGAACATGACCACATTGTTGACGTACCCTCTTATGCAGTGATGATATAGTTTATAGGTCACTATGAGACTCATGTGGACATGTTTTGTCATTATGGACCCCCCCTTGACTTTGTCCTAATAGATACCCCCTTGTTGTTTTGCTTTCCCTCTTGGTTTATGTGATTGGGTTTTATTTTAGGTGATTGGGTTTTATTTTATGTGACTGGGGTTTATTTTATTTGATTGGGGTTTTTATGTAATTAGGGTTTTAATTAAATATTAATTGATATTTATATTAATTAAATGTCAATAATTAATTATAATCCTAATTACCCTAACCCCTCTCGCTAACTATAAATATAACCCTACCCTATTGAATTTCTACACACCCACACTCCCTCTCTCCCCTCTCTCCTTGCTGCGGCTACCTCAGTGACACTTCTCCCATATTGGTGCGACCTCTCTTTTGTTATCAAGTTGCAGATCTAATTGGATGGAAGCTTCTTCATAGGATTTGCTGATGTGTGTACGATGGATCTGCCTCTTCTGAACTGTGAGGTGTCTTCTAGAGCTGCCGGACTTTCCTTCTAGGGTTTCCGGACCTGATCTCCTGCACTGAGCTGCCTCCCTTTAGCTGCCGGGCCTGTTCTGAGGGTGCCAGATCTCTCTTTAGGGCCACAAACCTGTGTGCAGGGGCCGCAGCCTCTATCTGAGCCCTCTCCTTTGCTGGTTGGGCTACCTTCTGGCTGTCGCATGGTGTGCAGAGGTCATGGTGTGGGGTTATCAATCCGCTGTCCATCTTTCTGAGTGAGGTTTTTGCTGTTTGCTAAGTGAAGGGTTTGTTTACCTGTCCAGATCTCATTCCTGTGCCTAATCACTGTTTATTGGAGGGTTTTCTGCTGGGGGTATTGCTGTTAAGTCTGAGGTTTTATTGTTGTTTTCTTTGAGGGTTTGCATCCATGGCAAAACTGTCCCACAGTCCTCTTTGACAGAGATCAAACCCTAGAGGTTTGATCGATGACCCTAGAGGTTTGATCGATGAACCTAAAGTAAAGTCTGAGCATATTTACAGAGGCTTACATCCACACATGTGACATGTACATCTTTCATTGAATCAGGAGGTAAGCTAAAAGTTAATTTTTCATACTCAGAAATTTTATTTGCTTCCAGATCTGTTTATATGTCTTCTTCTTTATGCTGATCTAGTGAACAGAAAATTTTAAAGCATTTTGTTTTTGAATTTTCCCTATTTCTAACACATGTGCTAACCATCGGTTCGAAAACACTTGCAAGGGCACCTCAAAGAACACTTAACCAATAAAAAATTATGGGCAGAAAGTTACTAAACTGTTTGCTGTCCTAAAAAACAACAAAGGACAGTTTTGAAGATTGAAACTTAGAGCCAATCTCAAGGTCAAAGACAGACCTTAGTTGGCAGCCTCATAGGACCTCAGTTTTCTTCACTGCCCACAGTCTGCCCAATGGATGCTCCTGGCAGCTGTCCCTTGTGGCCCATGCCTTGGTGGCTGTTGTAGCGGTTATCCTGTGGCCTGTAGCTGGTGGCTCCTGCTGGCAACTGCCCCGTGGCTTGCTAGCTGGCGTCTGTTGCTGCAGCTGCCCCACGGCCCAACACTCTCTCCCAATGCCCGATCCACCTCCCCGACTGCAACCCGATCCTCTCTGGCAACCTTCTCTAGCCCTCGATCTTAACAAACTGTTAGCACCTACGGCCTGTTACTCCACGCGACTGTACAATTGCTCGTACAACATGTATGACAACTTTGGAGTCCGTACAACTGCTGCCCTTTTTTTGTTTTCTCTCTTTTTATTTTATTTTTGCTAACTGCAAAAATAAAAAAAAAATTCCCGCTGCCGCAAAATTACGATCTGTGCAACCTGGCTTCCTTTTCAAAGTCTCAGCTCTAATACCATGTTGAAAATTCTCACTATCCCCATCAACTAGATAAATTAGTAACCTTGTGTTTTTCCTTGTTGATTAATAAATTATAGTGCATAGAATAAAATATATTGGCTGGAAATAAAAACAACAGAAGCAAAACATGAAAGCAAACACATTTGCACACATAATTTCTGGGTAAATACCCCTGGAAAAACCCCCAAGGGAAAACCAGTACTGTGATGATTTTATTATTATAAAATCTGGGTTCCCATCCTGGAATAATGGCCCACCTAAGGAAAAATACAAAACAGCGAGAATAGCCTATCATACCTCAAGATCTGTCCTTCGATCTTGGTGGCTGCTACTTCCTTTGTTGCCCCTTACTCTCTTCCTCGGACCCTGCCCCTGCACACTTGGATGAAAGTCCTTCTCCATCCAATACAATGAGATCTCACTATCTCACTCTGTGTGTGTCTCTTCCTCTCACCTTAGTTTCCTTTTATAATGTTGAGTTTACCCTAAATCGAAAACCCTAGATCTCCAAAGTGATCAATGGTTGAGATTAGATCTCACCAACGTTGGAGATCAATGGCTAAGATTTAATTTAATTTGCTAATGCAAAAAATTATGCATTTAATTAAATTAAATTCACATTAATTATAAAAAGGCATTCACTTTGATAATTACTTTAATAAAGTGAATTTCCTAAGTCTTGAGAGGTATTAATGACGACTTTGACATGTTAGACAGAAAACCAATGTGAAAGTACCTGTCCAATGCTACAAACATCAACATGCATCACCTGTCAAGTTTTAGCTTTTAAAGAGACTTTGTGCTGGACGGATTTGTAATGATAGGTCCCAGAAACTTGGTGGAATGGTTTAACATAAAGTTTTCTCCCATGTCTCTTGTAGGTGATTATTAGGAAATTAATGTCAACATAATCTTTTTGGCCATTTTATCATCTATTCTCTGCTTGGAAAGTTCAACCCCCAGATAACGACAACATGAACATCCCTTATCATCTACATGTGATTTTTCTCTTCACATAGATGATAGGATGCTTTGCATCTTTTCCTTAGAAATTTGCCTCCCCTTCATATGTTGGGAATGTTGGAGTAGATGCTTGTTTCTATACAAATTGCTTGGGCCCTAGAGGAATCAAGTCAATTGAATCTCTGTTCACTTGTGCAAAAGGATGGATCTATTCACATGTTAAAGTTTCAATTCATGGTAAGCAGACCTACAAACTAAAACCCTAGATAGCTAGAAACTTAAAGAACTCTCTAAACTGCTGTGGGTATGCTAGATATACAAACACAAAGCTAACTGAAAACTGTAATAGCTAATACATTAAGAATCTGTGGCACTCAAATCGCATCTGTTTTCTTTATTGACTTTAAAAGAAAACTGTACAAAAGAAATCACTACAAACTCTCACTGTCCATGTCATAGGAGAGACCTTGTCGAGGCCCTTCCAACTTATATAGAGAACAAGGCTAGGGTTTACAATGCACAAGACCTTAACCCTAAGTGCCTAGAATGGAGCATCGAACCTGCTGTTAATTTTACACAAACAAGAATACACATTAGATAGAGAAAGAGTGGATTCATTTATTTCATTAGATAGTGCAATGTCTCATTAATGATTATATAGTAGCTAAGTCACCTGACACGATGACACTGGACACGGAGGACATGGAAATACTAGTGGATGACATGTGACATGATGACTCTAGAAACAAGACACAGAGGACACATTCTATACAAAAAAATATATTAAAAAAATTATATACACGAACAAAATTTGAAAATTACACATACAAAAATGAAATATAGACAAAGATTCATATTTTGTTAGAAACTAGAAGATTTACATGATACAAAACATGTAACATAATACATTGTAACATCATTGATGATCAAATGACAAACACTGAACACACAAGAAATTAGAATCATAAGCTGCAACATTTTCAATGTCATTAAGTCATCAAAATCAAAATGTATTACAATGTACATAGATACTGAATTAGAGTCACTGATACTATAGGTGGGAATGCCAATGGAAAATGCAAAATAGCCATAGGGTAGATACTAGAACTGTAGATGGAAGAATCTCATAGCTCATGAGTTGCAACTGTTAGTAGTCCTCCATGTCATAATCATCAAGATCAACATCACTACCACTGCTCTCACCTCCATCCTCCTCTATATCCAATGAAATCCGTGCATCTGCTAGTGTGGAGGATGTCCCATGAAGAGGATCACCATCATCAAAAGTGATCGGCTCTTCCACTGGTTCATTAAGATCCAAGTTGGCTAATGCCAACTCAACACTGTTGTCTAAACCCATATCATTAGGAAACACATCCCACATCTTTGTCTTTCCCTTCAACCACTCTACTCTTTGCTTGTAAATAAGACGGAGGTTGGTGTGCACATACACCACCAAGTCACCTGACACGATGACAAAGAGAAGAGTTCAACATAAGAGTTTATACTTGAGTGAAGGGTACATTTATGATTTTTACTAGGGTCATGACAGAAGAGTTCAAGAATCAATGTCACCAACATCGAGGTACATAAAGGGCTTGGTGCTCTTGATTAAATGCTAGTTCCATACCCTCATACATGATAGAATCCAGTGGAAACATTGCAATCCTGCCAATCTTGAAATCTTGAAAACCGTCAAGTCTACTGAATTTTGAATGCGACCTAAAGTTGTACTTTCTACATATGAAGTCCAATGAGGTTGGAACCACTCTCAAACATCCTGAAACAATTAATGGTAATGTTAAAAATTTAAGTAAAATGATGAAAATGAAAGATAAAGATAAAGGAAAATGTCACATGAAAGATAAAGATAAAGGAAAATGTCACTTTTACTTGAAGAATTTAATATTATCATTAATTACTAGGGTGGGTGAAATGGAGGGGGTGGGGACCTCTTTAAATAGTGTTAGTAGGGCAAAATAACCCTCAGCTGCAAACCCAAACACCTCACAGCTCCAACTTGCATGAGAAAACTTGAGCTCAGGTCCTTTTCTGTGCATGACACGTCTTAAAATTTGGACATGTCTAGGGATGTGTCAGACACAAATTTGGCAAGTGTCCTGTGCACAGAACACGTGCCAAATTCGTGTTCGACACGTGCCCACATGAATCCGTGTCCCCATGTAGGATTCATGACATGGGGGGCTGGGGGGGGTCTCCTGTTTCATAGTATAGTAGGAGAAGAGTAGTTATGTAACTCCCAAATACCTAACTATTAATCACTACATTAAATGCTCCATTATTACATCACTTTATTATGAGTCTCTATTATTTCTCTAAGTCATAATATGTCTAAGTTTTAAATATGACCATTATCCTTAACACACTTCCTTAATGGTCATTTTACATGCTTGTTTAAAATACAAAAAATCAAAATCTTTAGACAAGCACGATGTTTGCAGTCCACAAAATAAGATCTTCAAACAACCACTGGAAGTGCACTGTATCTAGCAAGGTTGATGAAATAGTTTACATCGCCATCTTTTTGTCTGATCATTGACTCATCAGTGGGCCAATGTTGGCGTAACACTCAGCCTTTCCACCATTGACATAGAAATTGGCTTTTCCTGAAGCCACCTCCTCCACATCTTGGCAGTCCAACATATCAAAACTTTGTGTTTGCTTCTCTGAGGAAGCACCATCTCATTTTATCACTTCATCTTCACCCTCCCTGAGGGTCTTCTTTACCACTTCATCTCCGCCTTGCTTGAGGGTCTTATTCTTATGAATTACTGCAGATAATGCATAAGATACCTGCTGTTTTCCTTCTCGCCTTTGCTGATTTTGACTTGTTTCAGCAGCAACATCATCTAGGGCTTCATTTCTTGAGCTTTGCCTCACCTGGCACCTCTCTTTACATTCTCAACTTCTATCAGTTGGAATAAAACCTGTTTTTCCATACACATAGCAACCATATTTTTGCTATTCTTATCAACAATAAAACACCTTTTGTCACTGAAATTTATCTTTAAGTGTGGGCTATGTTAATTTTCTGTAGCAGCAGAAGGTATTCCCACTTGCCTAGTGCCCAAGGCATGCATGGGACATTAAACTTACCCATATCAGCCTTATCAGGTTAGCTTAAGTTTTACTTAGGAAATTCAGCCACAAAATTTGTTGTTAGTGGATTGTGGGTCCCGGTCAAGGGAGGTGCTCAGCCTTAGTGCTGAGTGGGGCCCTGCCTAGAGCAGTGAACCCTTTAGTGCTGTGTGGGGTCCAGAGAGAGGGGGCGCCTCAATCTGGACCCTTGAAGCTTATGCTGGGCGTTGATTCCAAGGCAGCAAGGGGGGAGGTTGGGTATAGAGCAAGGCTGAGGGTGTTGGGATGCTCATTCAGTCATTTGGTGAACAAGAGAAGAAGGGGAGCAGGGCTGAGAGAAGGCAGAGAGGAGCTGCGGTTGAAGGCATTTTATGGGCTGGTTAGGGCATTCAATGGAGGCTATTTTCCAGGCCATACTGTGCAGCAAAGACAGCCATACTCAGGGCCATTTGCAACAGCAGAGTGAAGAAGGCAGAACCAGAGGTTTTTGGAGCAGCAGTTTGATGCTGCACACAGCAGCCTTGTACAACCATCAGAAGAGGCCATAAAAGGCCGTACAAGACAGCCAGAAGGAGGCTACACAGGCTGGAGGAAGCTGGGCGAACAGCATTTGTTTTGCTGGCCCAGAACTGAACAAAATCCTTCTACTGTACTGTAAGAATTTGCTATTTAGTTTTTGCTGCTGTACCTTCTCTTAGAAAGCCTAATAAAGCTCCCCTCTTAGCTGGTTTTCCCCACACTGGGGTTTCTAGGGTACCTACTGTGTTATTGTGTGTGTTTACTTTAATATTTCCGCTGTGCATGCATGTATACTCAGCTGGTATAATCTTAGCATAGATCTGATTTAAATTTCTGAGCTGCATTTAATTTCTGGGTTAAAATCTGTTGGCTGGATTATCATAGTTTTGCTGGGTATTACAGTTTTACATGGTATCAGAGTTGTGCCTCTAATTAGCACACAAGTCACAGGTTCAAGTCTCAGGAATATTTCTGCAGATTTTACGAAGGTTCCAGCTGCCCAGAATCAGAGTTTTCATGGCTACCAACGTGAGGTATGAGGATAGGCTCGAGGGAGCCTCAAACTATCTTCAGTGGTAGGTCAAAATTACAGCTGTGCTCAAGGAGAACAAGTTGTGGTCTTATGTCAGCACAGTAGTTCCTGTACCAGTCCATAATCCTATTGCCTTGGACCTCCATGTGGTTAAAGAAGCCAGGGCATAGAGGATTCTATTGGATAGTGTCAAGGACCATCTAATTCCACATCTGGCTGAAAAGAAAACAACAAAAGACATGTGGGATGCTCTGACCAAACTGTATCAGAGTGACAGAAGTCAGAGATGAGCTAGCAGCAGTAGGGTATATCATTATTGAAGAAGAGCTGGTACGCATAGTCTTGAATGGCTTTGGCAAACGGTGGGATGTATTTGTCAAGTGTGTGGTGGGTAGAGAGAACATGCCTACTTGGGAGAGGCTGAGGGATGATTTCACATAGGAAGAGATCCGGGAGGGGTCTCAATGTGGAGAGTAGAAAAAGAATGCTGAAGATGAAGACAACCTTGCCTTGGCAACAAAGCGCAAGCGGGAAGAGCAAGAAGAGTTCAGCTGAAGGAACTTCTTCAAGACAGGGAAACAAGAAGACGTTTGACACCAGCAAAGTCAAGTGCTTTCCTTGCCATCAGCTTGGGCATTTTACCAGCCAATGTCCCAACGAGAAGAAGGGAAAAACTGAGAAGCAAATGGTTGCTACAACTGAGATGGATGCATTTGCAGCCAAATTTGAGGAAGAATTTTCACTCTTAGCATGCCTATCCACCTCCATAGTCATTGGTATAGTGGTGCTTCATGCCACATGACAGGGGTGCGTGAGTACTTCAACAGCTTGAGGGAGTACAATGCCAACTTCAACATTGTACTTGGAGACAATGCCAAGTACAGGCCAGGAGACGGTGGAACCGTGAGGTTTCAGAGGGAGTCTGGTAAGCCTTTGTCAACTAATGATGTTTTGTTTGTTCTTGGTTTGATTAAAAATCTGATTTCTGTTTCAGCCTTAGAAGATAAGGGATATGTGGTCACTTTCCGAGATGGAAGAGTGTTCATACATCCAAAGGGCTCCAACGCTAGCATGGGAAAAGTGTTGGGAGTAAGGAAGGAAAAACTGTACAAGCTATAGTTTGAACCTGCCTGTGTATTGGTTAGTAGCAACAGTAGTGGACGGGATTTGGGGGAGCTTTGGCATAGGAGGATGGCTCATTTACATTGTGGTGCACTCAAGGTGATCATGGAGGTCGTGACTGGGCTTCCAGAGTTCAGTTTTGATCAACACGGTGTGTGCAAGGGGTGTGCTTTGGGAAAGTACGCCAAGACAACCTTTCCTAGCAGTGACGACAGGTCCAAAGGGATTTTGGACTTGATCCATTCGGATGTCTGTGGGCCCATGTCAGCAGTGTTTATTGGAGGGTTCAACTACTATGTCTCCTTTATTGGCAATCATTCCAGGAAGACTTGGATCTATTTTATGAAGACCAAGGATGAGGTCTTTAGCTGATTCCAAGAGTTCAAAGCTCTTGTGGAAAACCATACAGGCAAAAAGATCAAGGTACTCAGATCAGACAATGGAGGCGAGTATACCTCGAGTGCCTTCAAGGAGTTTTGTGTAGATTCCGAGATTAAGAGGGAGCTGACTGTGCCGTATAACCCACAACAGATGGAGTCTCAGAGAGGAAGAACATGTCGATAGTTGGGGCAACAAAAGTTATGCTGCATGATTAGGACTTGCCCATGTTTCTATGCGCCTTCATGCAACATTGTAGTTTATTTGCAGAATAGGAGTCTGCATAAGGTATTGGGGAGGATGACCCCTGAAGAGGCCTTCACGGGGAAGAGACCAGAGATTGGTCACATACGCATCTTTGGGTGCTTGGTCTATTTTCATGTTCTAGCAGAGAGGACCAAGCTCGATCCTACTGCAGAGAAGGGCATCCTTGCTGGTTACAAAAAGACCTCTAAGGCCTATAGGGTCTACATTCCTGCACTCAGGAGGACAATGGTTAGGAGGGATGTGAGATTTGAGGAGGACATGAATTTCAGGAAGTCCTGTGGACAGATGCCAGCTAATGAGTAGAGTAACGAGCAAAGTGCTCCTAAGGAGGAGGCTTGACAACCATTACAGATTACATGTCCCTAGACTTCTGTACAGGTTGGGCAAAAACAACAACAATAGAGTGAGCAGGGTTTGCAGTGTGAGCAACATGAGGAGAAGCAGGGTGCTCAATTTACTGCGGTTGAGTCGTCTAGTAGGAGGAATCTGAAGTGGGAAAAGCGCACATTGAGAGAGGCTCAGGAGCAGGTGGATGCTCCCAGGACATCAGTTAGGGAGAGCAGGGCGCCACAAAGGTTTTCCAGTTACATGGCTCTTATGAGCGTGTTGATAGAGGCCAAGCCTTCCAGTTTTCGGGAGGCATCTGAGCAACAGGTGTGGAGAGATGCCATGTTCGAGGAGTACTCTTCCATCATGAAGAACGATGTGTGGGAGGTTGTGCCCCGGCCAGAGGGGAAATTAGTGGTTGGCTCTAGGTGGATCTATAAGATCAAACACGCTGCTAATGGCAGCGTGGGCAAGTTTAAAGCCTGCTTTTTGGCTAAGGGTTTCTCACAGAAGGAGGGCATTGACTTCAGTAAGACATTTGCACCAATGGCGAGGTATTCTTCTATCAGGCCTGTGATATCCATTGCAGCTGAGTTGGGTTGGTAGATCCACCAGATGGATGTCAAGACAACGTTTCTTAATGGAGTGATAGAGGAGGAGATATACATAGAGCAACCAGAGGGGTTTGAGGTGCATAGCAAGGCATCTCATGTTTGCAGGTTGAGGAGAGCGCTATATGGGCTCAACTAGGCACCACGTGCATGGCTTAGCAGGATCGACAATTATTTTCTTGGGATGGGCTTCACCAAGAGTGAGGCTGACTCCAACCTCTACTACATCTTGGTTGGGGGGGAGCCACTCATTCTTGTGCTATATGTGGATGACTTATTCTTGATAGGGTCAGAGAAGCTCATAGCGGATTGTAAGAGGGATCTTGCTGTTGTGTTTGAGATGAAGGACTTGGGGATGATGCATTATTTTCTTGGTTTGGAGGTGTGGCAGAAGGATGGACAGATTTTCCTTGGACAAGGGAAATATGCTGTGGAGATCTTGAAGCAGTGTGCCATGCAGGATTGTAGGCCTATGGCAACACCCATGGTTACTAACTGGAAGAAGATGGATGCTTCCAAGTCAGAGGGAGTTTACAGGCAGCTCATTTGCTCTTGTATCTGGTTAACACTAAACCAGATTTGTGTTTTGCTGTCAACACATAGTCAATTCATGGTAGCACCTAAGCGTGTACACTGGGTGGCAACAAAACATGTGTTAAGGTATTTACATGGGATAGTCGAGTTTGGATTGAGCTATATCCAGGGAGATGGAGTGAAGGTTGTGGGTTATTCAGATGCAGATTGGGCATGCAACAGTGTGGAAAGGAAGAGCACATTAGGTTGTTTCATCTTGGGTTCAGGGGCTATTGCCTGGTTCAACATGAAGCAAAAATCGGTTGCTTTGAGCTCTATAGAGGCTGAATACATGGAAACCAACTTGGCATAATGTGAGGCCATTTGGATTTGAAAGCTACTCATGGGCTTGTTTGATCAAGTGTTGGACACAACCGTGATTCACTGTGACAATCGGAGTTGCATCAAGCTCTCTGAAAATCCGGTGTTTCATGATAGGTCCAAACACATTGAGATAAGGTACCACTCCATCCGGGACTGCGTGCAAAAAGGTTCTATAAAGCTACAATATGTGCCAACTGGTGAGCAGATTGTAGACATACTCACGAAGCCTTTGGTGAAAGGAAAATTTGTCTACTTCAGGGACAAGTTGGGGGTAATGCAGAACACCTTCCTCGCTAAGAGGGAGTGCTAATTTTTTGTAGCAGCAGAAGGTGTTCCCACTTGCTTAGTGCCCAAGGCATGCATGGGACATTAAACTTACCCATATTAGCCTTATCAGGTTAGCCTAAGTTTTACTTAGGAAATTTAGCCACAAAATTTGTTGTTAGTGGATTGTGGGTTCCTATCAAGGGGGGGCGCTCAGCCTTAGTTCTGAGTGGGGCCTTTTTTAGAGCAGTGAACCCTTTAGTGCTGTGTGGGGTCTAGAGAGAGGAGGCGCCTCAATTTGGACCCTTGAAGCTTATGCTGGGCGTTGATCCCAAGGCAACAAAGGGGTAGGCTGGGTATAGAGCAAGGCTGAGGGTGTTGGGTTGCGTATTTAGTCATTTGGGGAGTAAGAGAAGAGTGGGAGCAGGGCTAAGAGAAGGCGGAGAGGCATTGCTGTTGAAGGCATTTTCTGGGTTGGTTAGGGCATTCAATGAAGGCCATTTTCCAGGCCGTACTGTGCAGCAAAGACAACCATACTCATGGCCATTTACATTAGCTATAATGAAGCTGATTTCTGAGTGTATTCAATAGAGTGAAGAAGGCAGAACCAGTATCAAGATTGCAAATTTTTGGTCTTATAGACAACCTAACATAGTGAAGGAGTGTAAAAGTCATTTCATGATGCATGGACTATTAGCTTTTGGGGTAGCTCGGACAGGTACTTCTGCATTGGCAATGCCTAGCATGTGGAGATGTCTAAGCGACACTCTCTAGAGTGGCTTTTATGTAATGACTAAAGTGACTTTATTATAAAGTTGAGTGACTTAAGTGATTTAAGTTGTCTCAACGAAAGACTAAGTCATGACTGTTAGATCGTGAGATCCAAGATCTAATCTTGGCCATTGAGATCTAGGCTTAGGGTTTTAGTCATTAGGAGATTATAAAAGTAGATCTAAGGAGAGGGAGAGGCACGCAATGAGTGCATAGGAGCAAGAGGGAGTCTTGCTCATGTACTTGTGTTTGAGTGGGAAGGGCCGAGGAAAGGGTGCAGGAGGCAACTAAGGAGATAGCAACCGAGTGGGCTAGTCTATCGGCTGCAGCATTGTAATCCTCTAATGGGCCATTATCCCAGGATGGGAGCCTTGGATTTTACTTAATAAAATCAAACTCAGAATTGGTTTTCCCGCAAGGGTTTTTCCAGGGGTGTTTACCTGAATCTTGTGTGCAAATGTGATTGGTTTCTCTGTTTTGTGCTTCCGCTTATTTTTCGTTGAGTAACCTAGCCATGATTTAATTCAGTAAATGTATTTTGCTTGGAGTTAACAGTCGGGTGCTAGGTTAAGGAAATTCAACATGGTATCAGAGCCTGGACTTTGAAGGCGAAGCCGATTTTTGCACTAAGTGAGATTATTCAGCAGTGAGAAATTTTTATTGCAGGCAAGCTGTGGGGTAAAAGTTAAACAAAAAGAAATTAAAACCGTTGTACAGTGTACAGGCTATTGCAGAAGTAAAA
Organism: Picea engelmannii; assembly: GCA_009831015.1. Classification (NCBI taxonomy): domain Eukaryota; kingdom Viridiplantae; phylum Streptophyta; class Pinopsida; order Pinales; family Pinaceae; genus Picea; species Picea engelmannii. The sequence continues at coordinate 217,108 of ML800294.1, forward strand.
CCGACTAAGGAATACAACATGTCCAAGTTGGAGGCTGGATGTCAATGAGAGGAGGTGCGACTAAGTGGCTTGGAGACTAGCTGGATTGGGTCGCGCAAAGGAAGAACCGATAGGAGTGTAGGCTGTTGACGGCTGCAGTTACGTAGATATCGTGCGTGGGAACTAGGAGCAGACAGAGATAAGTGCGGGCTGCACGAGGCAACTGCATTGCTGCAGAACCAATCGACTGGAGCGGTGGCAGAGGAGGCAAGCTCGCGTGGGTGGTAGCCGCTGGCTATGTTGAGGGGCCGAGCGTGAAGATAGCCAGATCGAGTTGCGTGGCGACTAGCGCCGACAACAGAGATCGTGAAGGTCGAGCAGTAGAGTTGTCAGCTGAGTTTGCGGGTGAGCAAGTGCGTGGAGGCTATGTGAGTGAATCAACCGCGTGGGTAAAATCGCGGAAGGGTCGACAGAAGTAACTCCAGGCGCGATTGAGGCTGCGAACGTGGAGATCCGGTTCGGGCGGTAGTCTGCAGAGAATAGAGGGGTCGAGCCGTACTACAACAGCCGACACAATAACTGGATCGAGCACCCTTTCTGTGTAGAGCCGACAGGGATAGGAACCGCCGTGTGAAGAGAGCCGCCACAACAGAGCTCGGAACAACCACAGAGAAGTCGGGTAGGAGTTGGCAGGGCTGCGCAAATTGGAGAAGGCAACTGTTGATTTTGAAGTCGCCAATAGTGAAGAAGGTGTCGGCCAAGTGGAATTTGCAGTTGCTGACAACTGCAGAAAGGCCACCAGCCGCCAAATAAGTCATTGCCAACAACCAGTCAGCTAGGACAACTGACCAACATGACCAACAAGGTCCAGGAAGCTCAAGTAGGTCTGGGCAACATCGGGCAACCTGCAGATTGCCCAAAATATTTTTGGGCAACGGGCATAACTGTAGAGCAGTAGGCTAGGATCGTCAAGCAACACCCAAAAAGGCTCTGGGCAGCCCAGAAAAGGACCTGGGTTGCAACGAGACGCTGTGGCTAGCATTGGGCAGGGGTCCGGGCAACGGGTAGCAGGGCCGGGTAGTAGGTCCGGAAGGCCAAATTTGAGAAGGTTGCTGAGATGGCAGCGTTGGATCATCTCGCCATATAACGGGAATGAGGTCGATGTTCCTTAGTGTTTCAGAGAAAGACTCAGATTGTCATGCGTATTGTGGGATGCATACCATGCATGCAGTGAAGGGGGTTGGATGTGTCAAATTCCAACTAGAGTCAGGAGTTTCTCTGGAGGTGGTAGGAGTGATGTATGTCCCAGGGTTGAAGTCGCTCTCAGTGTTAGCCTTGGAGGGCATGGGGTATGCGGTTACGTCTGAGGATGGACAGGTACTCATACGTTTAGAGGGAGCAAAGACCCAGGATGCAACAATGAGGCTTGGCATCAGGGAGGGTATGATATACATGGTGTTGGGACAGTCTGTAGTAGGGTCCAAGGGGATCTTGGATCGAGGATTAGATCGGAATGCAGTAGAGGTAGCAGGGGGGTCTTCCAGTTCAGAGGGAGCAACTACAACAACAACAGATTTGATGGGGTCAGATATTGATCTAGGAGGAGGTTCTTTTAGAAGTGCCTTCCTCTCTAAGAGGTAGTGTTAGCTTTTGGGGTAGCTCGGACAGGTACTTCTGCATTGGCAGTGCTTAGCATGCGGAGGTGTCCGAGTGACACTCTCTAGAGTGGCTTTTATTTAATGACTAAAGTGACTTTATTATAAAGTTGAGTGACTTAAGTGATTTAAGTTATCTCAACGAAAGATTAAGTCGTGATCATTAGATCGTGAGATCCAAGATCTAATCTTGGCCATTGAGATCTAGGGTTAGGGTTTTAGTCATTAGGAGATTATAAAAGCAGATCTAAGGAGTGTTGAATTTTTTATGCTTAGCTCATGAACATATAGTTTATTTCCGTTTTAGCATAAGCTACAGCCATAAAAATGCAACAGTACAATACACTAGTTGTAGTAAACCATAGTTGTAGTAAACCAAGATCACAAGCACAATAACCATGCACAAAAGACACCAAAAATTATCCTCGGAAAACCCTTCTCAATCAAGGGAAAAACCCAATAATCCCATTGCTATATTGCCAAGAGAAGAACCTCTCTCCACCGAGAATATATGTGCCAACAAAGGTGGCCCTCAAGACAAACCCTAACACACAATAGGGTGCTTCTATAAACAAGAAGGATGGCGCCTAGGAAAGAGTGCGCACTTCAGTCCTCTACATTTCAGACCATGCGTTGAGTGAATGAGAGAGATGAATGATCCACAATGGGGATCTCCTCTCTTATAAATACATAACCTAGCACATCAAATAGATGTGTCTATTGGCACAATAGGGTCGACTTCTATAATTCAATAATATAATTAATCTATACACAATATTAATTATCTTTACATGGTGGGGCCGACTTGTACCCTTTATAACACAAATTAGGGTTTTACCAAAGTCTCACTCTCTGACAATATAGCAAGGGATCTCACACATCCTCTAGTGCTCTGCCACTAGGGACACGTCCATCTGTGCTCAACCACAAGGACGTCACTCTCAACAGATCAACTCAACTAAGTCCATAGGAGTACCATCTGGAGAGCCATCTCAAGTCGATTCAACTAATTCCATAGGAGTCTGACAGGAGACCATCTCAAGTCGTCTCAACTCAGTCCAGAGGAGCACGGCAAGTCATCTCAACTCAATCTAGAGAAGTATGACACACCCATCACATGGGCTCTCTCACAGATTGTCTCAACTCAGTCTAGAGGAGAACAACCTGGAGAATGTCTCATGAAGCTGCAATTAACAACACTCCCTCTCAGCTAGGGAGGCATTCTCCACCAGGCCAAGTCTCTCACGGAAGTACTCGAACTTCGTCCCGGCAAGCGGTTTGGTGAAGACATCTGCAACTTGCTTGTGTGTAGAAAGGTATTGCACATGTACTGCTTTCCTCTGCACCATATCTCTAATGTAATGGTATTTGATCTCAATGTGTTTCAATTTATCGTGAAACACAGGATTCTCGGAGAGCTTCACACAACTCTGGTTATCGCAATGGATAACGGTGGAATCCATCTCATGACCAAATAAGTCTGCAATGAGCTTGCAAAGCCACACTGCTTCGCGGATTGCCACACATAATGCAATGTACTCTGCTTCTGCGGTACTCAAAGCCACAGAAGTCTGTTTCCTGCTGCACCAGGAAACCATGGCAGACCCCAAAGTAAAACAACAATCGGATGTGCTCTTCCGGTCCACTGCGCTCCCTGCCCAATCTGCATTGGCATATCCCTGCAATCTCATGTCTACACCGGAGGCATATCTCAGGCCATAACCAACTGTGCCTCGTAGATATCTCAACACATGCTTCCCTGCTATCGAGTGTGTCTGTTTCGGCTGACTCATAAACTGGTTGAGTACACTCACCGCATAGCATATATCAGGTCTGGTGTTAACTAGATACATCGATGATCCAATCAATTGTCTGTAAAGATGTGGATCAATCTCGCCTGAATCAGAAGAAGCCTCGTTCATCTTCTTCTGATTCATCATCATCGGTGTAGGCATGGACTTGCAATCTGTCATCCCGAATTTCTTCAATATATCAACTGTATATTTTCCTTGACTCAGGAAAATCTCATCAGTCCTCTGCCACAGTTCTAGTCCCAAGAAGTAGTGCATCACACCAAGGTCCTTCATCTTGAATTCAGAAGCCAATGCATGCTTGCATTCAACAACGAGGCTTTCTGAACCGGCAAGGAATAAGTCATCAACATATAGGACCAAAATCAACCACTCGTCACCAACAATGTGGTAGTATAGGTTGGGATCAACAACACTCTTGCTGAAGCCCAAACTCATCAAGTATCCATCAATCTTCTCATACCAAGCACGAGGTGCCTGCTTTAGTCCATACATGGATTTCTTCAACCTGTAGACATGAGACTCCTTCTCATGTATCACGAATCCATCTGGCTGCTCGATGTAAACTTCTTCCTCAATCTCACCATTGAGAAAGGCTGCCTTTACATCCATCTGATGTAGACTCCAACCCATGGATGCTGCAAGAGCAATAATCGTACGGATGGAAGTGTATCGGGCAATAGGAGCAAAATGTCTCCTCATAATCTATTCCCTCCACCTGAGACAATCCTCTAGCCACAAATCTCGCTTTGTACTTCTCGACACTTCCATCAGCTGCATGTTTGATCTTATAGATCCACTTGGAAGTCACTACAGAAGTCCCTTCCAGTCTCGGAACAATATCCCACACATCATTCTTCATGATGGACTGATACTCTTCGGTCATGGCATCTTGCCAAACCTGTTGACTTGCTGCTTCTCCATGACAAGAAGGCTCAGTATCAATGATGTGGCTCATAGCTGAAACATAGCTCGAAAATCTCTGTGGTCTCTTTCTCTCTCGGAATGTACCACGAGGAGCTGCATGTCCCTCTGCCTCCTGCAGAGTTTGTCGAGCCCATGTAGGCCTCTTCCGTCGTACTGCAATGTCTCTGGGAATATCAACTGGAGCTACAGGATCAACTGGATTAGTAAATGTCTCCCTCTGGACTGCTGAAGGGGGAGAAGGTATTGTCTCTTCCTGTCTCAAATAGTGTGACTCCCTCTGAAGTCGGAAGGATAAACATTTGTCCTGGAGGAAATTGTGATACATCATCCTTTTCCTGTGTTACTATCTTGGAGACATCCCATGTCTTCTCAAGTCCTCTACTGCCTCTACAATACTTTGTTGGCCTCCCGTACTAGGATAATAACCAATATGACCTCCCGTAAGGATAACAATCAAAATGGCCTCATGTACTAGGATAATAACCAACCAAGGAAAAAAATTGGACTCCCGTACCAGGGATCATGGCCCTTCAATAATGAACTAAGATATCTGGCCTCCCGTACTAGGATAATAACCAAGATGGCCTCCTGTAGGGATAACAACCAAAATGGCCTCCTGTACTAGGATAATAACCAACTAAGAAAAAATTTGGCTCTCGTACTAGGGATCATGGTCCAAGTCATGAGGGCTCCCATACCAGGGATAATACCCGTCATTATAAAATGCAAGCTGCTACAGAGTAATAATCAAATAAGGAATGTAGTACAAGACTTACCTTAGTCTACAATCATGCTCAATCCTGCTTTTGGTCTTCCCCAGAAGACTGAGATAGAGAAGAACTCCTCGTCATTCTTGCTTGCATTCCTTGACTTCTTTTGAGGTGGCTAAAGATGCTTTCCTTTCTTCCACAAAGGACAATGATTCGCATAGTGACAAGGGCTTGAAACCTTGCACATCACTAGCTGCAAGTCTAGTCTCCTTGATGTCCACTAGAGCTTGAATAAGATGCACTTATAGCACACACTCAAAAAGTCGTGTCAAGGATTATTCTTGAGACAAGTTTCATAAATTTTACCTCAAAAACGAAAATGTCTTCAAACTCAGATTTAGAACTTGGCTAGCATACTTCCTGTAGCAAGCCTGAAAACTTGTGCTCAAGATGAATCTCAAGTTTGGCCTAGCTGCTCCTTAATCTTTGCTTGGTTTATACAAAGGATGGCTCCAAAATTTGCCCTCAAACTTTGCATGAAGTATGCCTTATTGCCTCAGAAAAAATTGCCCCATCCTTGCTGCTGTTCCACACAGTCCAGGAGCCTTGGTTTAGTCTCCCAAGCTGCTGCTACAGGTCTGCTGCCCCTTCTAGGGTGTTAGGGTGCCTTCCTTGGGCAGGCTTTACCTTTGTTAGGCCTTCTATGACCCCTGCGGCTGCCAAGAAGCCTGCAACTGTCCTTCTTGGACAGGCCACACCCTAACCAAGCCCCTTTTTGACTCCTGTAGCTGCCAAGTATAGGCCTGTGGCCTATCCTACCTCTGCGGCTCCCTTTCTCTTCAAAACCGAGCTGCTTCAAGGGTCAATGGTTGCCTCAAAACAATCTTAAGACAGTTCGCTCCTCTGCCCTCAAGAAGACCTGCCCTTTGTTCACTTGTTGTAGTTGCAGATTTACCACACAAACTGCTTCATAATTTGTTATAAAACTGCTTCAGAACAGACTTCAGAATTAGTCTCAGGACTGCCATAGAACAGGCCTCTAGCTCGGCCTTCCTCCCTCAGAAATTCACCTTTTCTCCAAAACATTGGCCTCAGAACAGGCCTGAAATCTGCCTTATCACTTGTTCAAAACAGCCTTAGAACAGGCCTAAATTTTTGTCACAAAATTGTCTTTTAGATTTGCTTCAAAAACTGTCATAAAGACTGATCTTAGATCTACCCAGTGCTGCCACAGATTTGTCATAAAAGACTGTCACAAATTCAGCCTTCAAGATACCTCATATCATGCCTCAGATTTCCTTCAAAATCTGGTCTGCAATTTGTTTAAGTCTGTGGTTAAGTCTGCTGTTAGGGTTTCTTTTAGTTGCGGCAGCCCTAGAGGGGCTTCTCTATGCTGCGGTCTCCCTTTAAGACCCTCAAAGAGGCTCAACCAAAGCTGATAGGCCTGCGACCAGCCTTAAAACCTCATCACAGGGGTCCGGCCCTTTCCTTACACCTACGGCAGGGGGTCTAGCAGCCTTTACGGCCTTCCTTCATTGATTGTGCAAATGATCATCTTCAGGAACTGCTCTGATACCATGTTGAATTTTTTATGCTTAGCTCATGCACATATAGTTTATTTCTGTTTTAGCATAAGCTACAGCCATAACAATGCAGCAGTACAATACACTAGCTGCAGTAAACCAAGATCACAAGAAGAATAACCATGCACAAAAGACACCAGAAATTATCCTCGGAAAACCCTTCTCAATTAAGGGAAAAACCCAACAATCCCATTGCTATATTGCCAAGACAAGAACCTCTCTCCACCGAGAATATATGTGCCAACAAAGGTGGCCCTCAAGACAAACCCTAGCACACAATATGGTAGTTCTATAAACAAGAAGGAAGGCGCTTAGGAAAGAGTGCGCACTTCAGTCCTCTACATCTCAGACCATGCGTTGAGTGAATGAGAGAGATGAATGATCTACAATGGGGATCTCCTCTCTTATAAATACATAACCTAGCACATCAAATAGATGTCTCTATTGGCACAATAGGGCCGACTTCTATAATTCAATAATATAATTAATCTTTACACAATATTAATTATCTTTACATGGTGGAGCCGACTTGTACCCTTTATAACACAAATTAGGGTTTTACCAAAGTCTCACTCTGACAATATAGCAAGTGATCTCACACATCAGAATTTAGGTGGAGCCGACTTGTACCCTTTATAACACAAATTAGGGTTTTACCAAAGTCTCACTCTGACAATATAGCAAGGGATCTCACACATCAGAATTTAACTAAGTGTTTGAGCTCAGATTTTTACACATCATACTTGTAAACCATAAAATCTTTAAACATTGATATGCTAATTTACATTATCCATTTATATGTGACAAATTCACAGCGTCACTACTTGGACCTGTATGTCAGTATTCATATAAAAATCTTGGAATGATGCCAGTGTAAGTGTTTCATAAATGCATTCACCTTGATAAACTATGCATGCATACAGTCCAGAAATCCAAAATAACCATATAATAATATTTGGTCTACTCCAGTAGCTAGTGAAATGAGGATAGACTGCCAAGTATATCTGGTGGTAAATGGCAAGGCACTATATATAAATATAGTGAAAAACACTCTTCAGTGTCTTAAGTTAGCTGCCAAAATAGCCACGAAGAACAATAAGCAATGGTGGGTGTTCTTCTAGAATGCCAACTTTAATTCGTAGTATTTAACATGATTTCTGGCTTTAAAGAAACTTGTTTCTTTCCATAGAAAACTTAATTCAAAAGGTTTTGCTTAGAGGGCATGAGATTTTATGCAACATGTGTTTTGTTATCATCAACATATTTATGCAACATGTGTTTTTATGCAACATGTGCATTGGGTGCTGCAGTCAGTTACTTTTCCTTTTGTGATCTATATTGATCTTTGTCCTGATTCATTTTGCCATCACCTACTAAAAATCAGCATGTTACAACTTGTAATAATAAACATGCCCATCTCAATTTTTTTGTCTGATTAAACTGGCAGTTTAACGTACATGCTACAATACGTGCTATTTATCTCTTACAAACAAATGGGTGTCCTTTTAATAGTCCCAGGGTACCTAATGATGTTTGCTTGGACTTACAGGTACCAAATCCATGGGTTGTTGCTTCTCTTGCACCTATTGTTGGTGGAGTAGCATTGGCTTCTCTCACAGAAGCTTCTTTTAACTGGTAAGCAAGAAAACCACATTCATCTTTTACTCATTCCTCGTCAATAGCATTTTTCTAATTTCTCAGGTGGATGTCGAAGATGGTAGGAGCTGATGAACCAGATTTTTTAGCTAAACTAAATAAACTTGTTTGACCTTTGGGACTGAAGGCTTATGTAGGACAGCATGTTGTCTAATAGATTCTAACTGGGGCGAGGGACTTGGTTTTTTAGTCTACTGAATGGAATCCACTATCAACAAATCAAAAATTTCGATTATTTTTCAGTGGCTGGATGATGCTATGAATAACTGGAAACACAATTTCGTCTCTTTTGATTTCAGGGCAGGATTTTGGAGTGCAATGGCTTCAAATTTGACCTTTCAGTCTCGTAATGTGCTCAGCAAGAAATTGATGGTGAAGAAAGAAGTAATATATTGGCTCCTGTTATGAATCTTCTTCCTTGTATGGTAGAGTAGATAGCATTTTTTTCTTAAATGGGATTTGGTTTATGCTACCAACACATCATGCATTTGTTTAATTTCTTCACATCCTTACTAGCCTCTGACTTATTTAATGAGATTGATGTAGGGAGTCCAATTTCTTGACCATCTTTGAATCTTTTTCATTTCAGGAATCTCTGGACAACATAAACTTGTTCTCAATAATAACAATTATGTCGTTTTTCCTACTTGCTCCAGCAACTCTTTTCTTTGAAGGTGTTAAGTTCACACCTGCTTACCTGCAGTCTGTGGTGAGTAATTATCTAATCAACTTCAGTTTTATTGTTCTTGATATTTATGTACTAATGGTCAGGTGCCAAACCTAATCTATTAAATTATGTTATTTATATTTATGTAATGGCTTTTGGTTGACTATTTTAACATGGCAGGGCTTAGATGTGAATGTAATAGCTTATAGAGCTTTGGTGGCAGGGATTTGCTTTCATGCATATCAGCAGGTGACCTGCTGATCCTTATATATATTTGTGTCTTGTCACTGAATCCTTCTAGTTGTAATTTGATCAATATAAAGATTGTCGAATATTGGTGTGCACTGTTTCTCATAATTTTTTTTAATGAATTTGTAGACAACTTTTGCAGTGTTTACAGTATTTATGAATTATCTATGGATGGGAATACTGAAAATGTTTTTCTTCTGGTTGATATATTTGTAATAGGTATCATACATGATACTTCAAAGGGTATCCCCAGTTACACATTCTGTGGGAAACTGTGTCAAGCGAGTTGTTGTAATAGTCGCCTCAGTTCTTTACTTCAGGATACCAGTCTCTTCTATGAATGCACTTGGTAAGTTTGCTTGTTTCAATATTCATCTCATTAAAGAAGATGACTTGAGCAGTTTGTTTAAAAGGCCAATATTTTAGAAATTATTACCAGGCTGTTGAAAACTTAAGTTTTTAATGAACACCAGGAACTAGTATTGCACTTGCTGGAGTCTTTGGATACTCAAGGACAAAGCAACTGAAACCAAAGCCCAAAACAAAGGCAGATTAAGGCTTTTTCAAGTTGGTAGAGAGCTTATTAGCTTTGGGCATTCGAGGTTGAGCACTAAGACCATCCGGCATGAGAATTTGTACTTCTTTGTATCTGGAATGCAAAGTAATATTTCTTCTGAAATATAACAATACTTTCTCCCATTTATATTTAAAAAAAGTTATTGCACATTCATGTAAATTATTTTGTGTCACGTATTCTTTGAGTAGTTACCGTTGTTCCATTTTTTCCTTACTGATTACATTCCCTGTTTCTGAATAGAGTTGTTTTGTTTTAACAGAGGACTATCTTATTCAATCACAATTGAATGTCATATTGTTGTGTGTTTAGACAAAACTAAAAGTATTGACTTTTAAATATTGTAACATTGGTATTTGAACATTTTAGCTTGTTTTGAATGGCTTAGGATTGGGTGTGAATGAGCATGTGATATTAAGGTTTGCAATCATAAGGCTGCATGCTGCAAAGTTCAAAGATCAAATCTGTTTCAAGATGAGAGGGGGTCTAGGAAGCACAAGAATTTCAGTAGTAACGTTTTTAACATGTCGAGGTAACATCAAGGTCAGAACCCCATGATGTTCATTGGGACTGGCTATTCAGACCAGGGTTGCCGAAGCGTCCCCCCCCCCCCGGGTCCGGAACCCCGAAGCGCGCTCTGAGCGGGAGCGTCCCTGAACCGTGCTCCCTCCCGTGCTCCGACCCTCCCGAACCGCGCTCCCGTCCTCCAAACCACGCTCCCTGCCGCTGCCCGAACCGCCACGCTCCCGCTCGCTCCCGCCCACGCTCCCTAACCTACAGCCAGTGCTCTCGAAGCCCTGGAACCGCGCTCCCGGAGCGCTCCCAAACGCACTCGGGTGCTCCCCGAAAATGAACCCGAAAAAGTGAGTTTTTTTTTGTTTTTATTTATATTTTTTTGGCTTTGTGCGTGGGCCCTAGGGCATTTTTAGGGTTAGAGAGGGGAGATAAAGCACAATCTCTCCCTCTTCTTCCTCATTGTTTCATCTTTGAGTTGGAGTGGAGAGGGAAGGAGCTCTTGGTTTTGGCTTGGTGTTGGTGTTGGAGCAA
>ML800294.1:234230-248113 GCA_009831015.1 Picea engelmannii
GAAAACAATCAAGAGGAAAAGGCTAAATGAGGAAGTGACTTCTGAGTTTATGCTTGAAAATTTTAGATGGTATTAGAAGAAAAGAAACACACAACTATTATCAGAGCATTATAGTAATGAATTCTGAAATGGTTTAGAAGAGATGAACATAGTCTAAATCGCCAAGCCGAGAGCATTGAATAATGAATTATGGACTTTTAGTTTCTCAATTTAGACAAAAGAAAGCAAAATGAAAATACAAAATAACAGGAATCACACACTATGAGAGAAAACGAGACTCATGACACCAACAATTAGAATCTTTTCATAAAAAGTCCTAAAATCTGCCTCTACACCCATGTATTCATTCCAGCCCCAGAGATTTATAAAATTTTCTTGCACAGAGGGCATGCTCCTCTTTTCTCCATGCTTCTATACTCGTGAGGCCAAGCATATATAAAGGAATTTCATATGGAATTTAAAACGTTCCGACTTCCTCATAATTCTAAAAACAGATACAAGTTACAAAAAGGAAGAACAATTGTATTATTTAAAGGGACCGTTAGTAATTGGTCTGTCATATCATGACTCCCTTCTCTTAAGCTGACATCTATCTAAAACTATCTGAAATACACCAAAATTTTACCTGAGGATTCACCTCAGCTTGGCGATTTCCTCCTCCAGGGTACTCCACCAATCGAAATTTTCCCCGACGCTCTCTATCATCTCGGTTTTGGCCTCAGATTTCCTCCTTTTTCTCCTCTTCTTCTTTGCGGCTGGGTGGAAGGTGTTGTTTGCGTGTTCATTTATGACAAGATCCCTCATAACGGGGTTTAATTTTACTCCCGACTCTGTCTCAGTTTCAGGTTCAATATGAAATTTAGTCACCAACATCTGCAAGACCCATCTTTCATTCTTACTTATTGACCTACCTGGTACCTTAGCTGAGAACCCAGTCGCGCCAAACATCGTTTTATCCATGCCTTCCGGACTTCGCAGAGACCTTGATTTGGCCACCCTTTGAGTTTACAGAATTCAGGAGCACATGCCGAGCTTGTTTTTCTTACGCATAAGATGACAATTTCCCAGAATAGGATAAAATGATTCATATCTGAGATTTGATGGTTTGTGTACTTTGCTCACGAATTACTGTCACAGTACCTTGGTGTGCCACGCTTCATCAATCCACTTTGAATGATGAGCCTCGAGTTAGTTATGTGGCGACGTCCTTTTGGTACGTCATCTGGGAAAGTACTTGGACTGGTGATGTGAGGTGATCTGACCAACCACCATCCTCCCCGCGAGCTATCGACTTGACGTTTTGAACCACGTGACATCGGGGCCATAGGAAAAGTGGTTTCGGGCAATCTGTCGTCTCCCTCGATGCATGTGTAAGAGTGCCACGCATTCCCTGTCGAAACCAGAGTAGTTTTCCCCGGTCTGCCTTCGCGATGTTAAGTTCTGTGCTATTTGTTTGTCCGATGTAGGCTTCGACCGTAGATCTGAGATTCTTCAAGATCGACGGCCTGCCGAGCTACTCCCTTCCCACTTCTGCTACATTCGTTCATACGCCGCGGAATATAGCCGAGCGCCCTGAACTATCTCGCCTCTACTGTGGTATAACATCTCGTTAAACTTCAGAAGTTTTTAGATCCCGATAAAAATTGTTAGGGTGATAACAGAAGGGAAGAAAACCCAACAACCTTTCACTAGAATAATTTATCCAAGAGAAGATCCAAGACCAAAGAAGAGTAGCACTAGTCTCCAAAGATAGCGCACTAGTCCAAGAGAGCAAAATAACCAAGAGAGAATGATCCAAAGTCATGATCTCCAAATGGGAGATGACTCTCTATATATACAAATTCATCATGTGAACTGTCACATCCAAGTGGTGCCACTCAATAGGGCCGACTTAGTCTTCTAGGTCTTCTGCACAAGGCTTGGGCCTTCTTCCTTCTTTGACGTCATAGTGAAAGGTCTCCTCCATCTCGTCACACATGACTACACCTAATGTGAACCTTCTCATCTCATTTAGGGGCCACAACCCAACTCAGTCCATCGAGGAGTACGACCATAGTGTCCACAAGTCAACCCAACTCATTCCATCGAGGAGTACGACTTGGCAAATATCCCAACCACATGGGCTACACCCCAAGGGTTGTTGGGCACCAACAAAATATGTCATCACAGGTCAGCTCAACTCAGTCCATCGAGGAGTACGACCTGGAGAATGCCCCGACCACATGGGTTACACCCCAAGGGTCGTTGGGCACCAACCCAATACAACTTATCAATCCATTGATAAGTGTCATACTCAACTCAATCCATGAGTATCGCTCACAGGTCAACTCAACTCAGTCCGTCGAGGAGTACGACCTGGAGAATGTCTCGTGAAGCTGCAATCATCAACACTTCCTCTCAGGGAGAGGGGCATTCTCTACCACTCCCAAGTTTATCACGGAAGTACTTGAACTTCAACTTGGCAAGAGGCTTAGTGAGAACATCTGCAATTTTCTCATCAATAGGAAGATACTACACTAGTACCGTTTTCCTCTGCACCATATCTTGAATGTAATGAAACTTGATCTCAACATGTTTCGATATGTCATGAGATACTAGATTCTTTGAGAGCTTCACACAGATCTGGTTATCACAATGAATAGCAGTGGGATCCAACATCTGTCCAAACAATCCCGCAAGGAGATTTTGAAGCCACACTGCTTCGCGTACTGCCATACATACTACAATATACTTGGCTTTTGTGGTGCTTAAAGCCACAAAAGTTTGTTTCCTGCTACACCAGGAAACCATGGCAGACCCCAAACTGAAGCAACACCCTGAGGTGCTCTTCCTGTCAACTGTGCTCCTTGACCAATCAGAATCAACATATCCTTGCAATCTCATTACTGGAAGTATCTCAATACATGCTTTGCTGCTACCCAATGCATTTGTCTCAGCTAACTCATGAACTGGCTAAGTGCACTCACTTCATAACAAATATCTGGTCTGGTGTTAACCAGATACATCAATGATCCAATCAATTGTCGGTACATCGTTGGATAAATCAAGTCTGAATTGGAAGAAGACTCACTCAACTTCTTCAGATTCGATACCATCGATGTGGTCATGGACTTACAGTCCAACATCCCAAATATCCTCAGAATCTCAACTGTGTACTTCCCCTAACTCAGGAAGATCTCATCAGTTCTCTGCCACACCTCTAACCCCAAGAAATAGTGCATCATGCCAATATCCTTCATCTCAAATTCAAAGGCCAACTCATGCTTGCACCAAGTAATGAGGTGCTCTGCTCCGGTGAGGAATAATTCATCAACATACATGATCAAAATCATGGACTCACCATCAACAATCTTATAATACAGGTTGGCATCAACAACACTCTTGTTGAAACCCAAACTCATCAGGTATCCATCAATCCTCACATAACAAGCTCGAGGTGCCTGCTTGAGTCCATACCGAGCCTTCTTCAACCTGCACATATGGGACTCCTTCCCATGAATCACGAAACCGTCTGGCTGCAACAAGAGCAAATGTCTCCTCATAGTCTATTCCCTCTACTTGAGAGAATCCTCTAGCCAAAAATATCGCTTTGTGCTTCACGATGCTCCCGTCAGCTGCATGTTTGATCTTATAGATCCACTTGGAAGTCACCACAAACTTCCCCTCAAGTCTTAGAACAATCTCCCACACATCATTCTTCATGATGGACTGATACTCCTCCATCATGGCATCTCTCCATACCTGCTGACTAGATGCCTCCTCATAACAGGAAGGCTCAAAATCAATGATGTGGCTCATCGCTGCAACATAGCTCGAGAATCTCTGAGGTCTCTTACTTTCTTTGAAAGTACCACGGGGAGTTGCATGTCCCTCTGCCTCCTACAAAGTCTGACGAGCCCATGCAAGCTTCTTCCGCCCTATTGTAATATCTCTGGGAACATCAACATGATCCATAGGATCAACATGCTCAACTATCTCCCCGTGCTCAACTGTCTCCCTCGAAACTGTTGAAGAGTGAGGGGGAGAAGATACCATATCCTCCAGCCTCTCACTATCAATCTCCATGTGAGATCCTCTAGATCTCCTGAAGGCTACCTTCTCCTCAAAGGAAACATCCTTGCTCACCTCAATCTGTCTCTGACTTGGGATGTAGATCCGATATGCCTTCGAAGATTCACTGTACCCAACAAAAGTACCCTTCCTACCTGAAGGGTCTAACTTCGTCCTTTTCTCCTTGGGTACGTGAATGTAAATGGGACACCATAATATCCTGAAGCGTCCAACCTCATGCTTCACTCCAATGAAGGCCTCTTCAGGAGTCATATCCTTTAAAATCTTACGAGGGCTCCTGTTCTGAACATACACAACAGTCATGGATGCCTCTGCCCACAAAAACATAGGCAAACTTTGATCATGAATCATCGCCTTTGTTGCCTCAACAATAGACATGTTCTTCCTCTCTGCAACCCCATTCTGCTAGGGGTTGTAAGGAACAATGTACTCCCTCTTGATCCCTGCCTCAACACAGGAATCACTGAAACCCTTGGAGGTGTATTCTCCTCCATTATCTGATCTTAGTATCTTGATCTTCTTTCCGGTTAGGTTGTCAACCTGTGCTCTGTACTCCTGAAACCTGCCAACGACTTCTTCAGATTCCTTGGACTTCAAGAAGTAAATTCAAGTCTTTCGAGAGTAGTCATCAATTGAGATCACATAGTATAAGTATGCACTCAAAGAAGCAACTCACATAAGCCCAAAAAAATCTGATGCACCATGTCTAAGATCCCCTTGGATATGTTGTCACTGCTCGGAAAAGACCCCTTGGCATTCTTGCCAAGAGCACAACCTCTGTAAATTTCATCATGCTCTACATGAAGCGTTGGAAGAACCGTCACCATCTTCCCCAAAGTGGGAAGAGCTCTATAATGAAAATGAGCAAGTTGCCTATGCAATAACTCAATCAAACTAATAAAATCATGTACCAGGGCTTGAACTAGTCTCACTGTCAATCTGTACAAATTGTCTTCTCGAATACCAATCACACGAGCTGACGCCATACTAGCGTTCTTGTGCCATGCAATAACCTTACCATCAGAGAAGACAACCTTGTAGCTTTTGTCTTCCAAGGATGAAATAGAGACACGGTTCCTTCTCATCCCCCATACAAACAATACATCACTCAAATGAAGTGGGGTACCCGAATCTAACTAGAAGGAAATGGCCCTAGATCCCTTCACAATATATTTGGCATCATCACCAAGTACAACATGCAATCGAGAGTCTTTCTCTACTAGATCAGTGAGGTGCTCTCTATATCCAGTCATATATCTGGAAGCACCACTATCAAACAACCAAATATCACAACTAGTAGGAATCGTACTTGATAGGGTTGAAATGAAGAACTCCTCATCATCTGTTCTTCCTTTCCTTGAATTCTTCTGGGGTGGCTCTCGGTCAACATCAACGGTGGAGGCATGCTGCTTCATATTCTTCCACAAGGGGCACTCTCTAGCATAGTGGCCAAACTTCTCACATTTGAAGCACTGGACCTTTGAGAGGTCCTTTTTACACTCAGGACTTGGTCTGGGCTTCCTTTCTTTGTATGATTTGCCTCGTCCTCGTCCTTTGCCTTTCCTTGCATGAGAGGTAAGGGCATGACCTTCATCATGATGGGAACTTTGTGCACCTCTGGCAACAAGTCTGGTCTCCTCCTAAGTACAATCTTCCCATAATCAATCAAACTTGGGTAATTTGGATCACCCACTAATACTCTGAATGAATGACTCCCAATGGTTTGGAAGACCATTAAGAGTCAACATTACAAGCTCTCTATCTGAGATGATCTCTCCAATAACACCCAACTGATCTCTGATCTCAGATATCTTCATGAAGAAGGTGGCAACTATATCTGCCTTAACCATATTGACGTTCTGAAGCTGGTGCTTCAAGGAAAATGGCTCTGTTGGTGTTGTTGCTCTCAAACAACTTCTTCTAGGCATCAAACATCTCTTTAGCTGTCTTTAGTTTGGAGATGTGTGGAATCAAGTGGTTTCTCACAGAGTAGATGATGATCCTTCTATCTCTCGCATCATTCTTCTTCCACTGAGACTTCTCTGACACATCAACGGGTTATGGCATGACCTCTTCCACAAACTTCATCAGATCACTCTCTTTCAGAGTGATGAGTGGCCTAGACTTCCAAGAGTGGAAGTTGGAGGCTCCATCAAGCCTATCTTCTACATGAACACTTGTCACCATGGATGCATTGTTAAGATAATAGGTGTGCTTGTTTTCACCTTTGACAATATCACTAGATTGTCACCCGACCATAGGCACAAGGCCACCCCCGAGCACCTTAACCTTGACAAACAAAATAATTCTGAAAGCAAACACTAGAACAAATAGCCAACCAAGGTAGCATACCTCTCTCCAAAGCTAGCGTGCCAAGCATAAAGTTCAAACCATAAACCAAAGACCAAGTCACCACCGCAGCAGTTGCGACTCTCCTCCAGTCATGCACACCACTAGTCCTTATGAAGTCGTGAGAGTGACTGTGTCTAAATGAGCTATAGTGCCCTCTATTTATAGTGCTTCAAGTCACCTAATTGGGCCGACTTCTCTTCTTGGAGGCTAATAAATTAATATTAGATTTTCTCTTGAGCCGACTTATCTTCTAGGGTTCTTATCCAACCGTTTAGGGTTTCTCTAGCTTCTCGGAATATTCTAATCTTGTCAAGGGTTACACGTGGAGGTTAATACCTCTCGCAGCTACCGTAACATCAACACTCCCTCCTAGCTAGGGAGGTATTATTGGTAATGGTCTTGAGCACAAACATACCATTATGCTGGTAGCATCATCATAGCCACATATGCTATCTCATGATCACACAGATCAAATCACGACCACCATCATCACTATCCATCTAGCTGGCAATCATCTCCAACACTAATGATGGTCTCCATGGCAATCAAGAACAATGCCATCCAATAGAACACAGCTGTGTCTATCCATAGTAGTATACAACTACTATCCAGTGGTACACAACCACTCCTAGTAGCACACAACTACTAACCAATGACCCACAATCACCTCTAATGGAGCACATCCACCATAGTAGCATACAACTACTGTCCAGAGACATACAGTGTCTATATTAGATCATATCATCTGATATCAACTTGCATCAATAATGTCATCAGTTGCATCACCTCTAAGCCGTACTTGCATGATGCGAATGCATCATATCTAAGTTGTACTGGCGTGATTTGGAGTATCATCTACATCATCTCTAAGCCGTACTAGCATGATGCCAATGCATCATATCTAAGTTGTATGCCACTTCTAAGTTGTACTCGCATGATGTAGATCAATGCCTCATTGTGTCACCTTTAAGTTGTATGATCATCTCTAAGCCGTACTAGCATGACATATCTAGCATGATGCCAATGTTAAGTTTTATGATGGTTAGCTCATGCAGATGTAGTTTATTTCATTTTATCACTACCTGAACCATAACTATTGCATCAACAATAACACTAGCTGCAGTAAACCAAGATCACAAGAAGAATAACCATGCACAAAAGACACCATAAAATATCCTCGGAAAACCCTTCTCACTCAAGGGAAAAACCCAACAATCCTTTGCTATATTGCCAAGAGAAGATCCACCATCCACCACCAAACCTAGCACACAATAGGGTGCTGTTATGACTGAGAAACCTAGCTCCTAGAGAACTACGAATTGCAGTCCTCATAATTTCAGACCTCAACTTCTGAAATTATGACATGACAAGTGAGTGTGATCCACAATGGGGATCCACTCTTATTTATACAAAACCTATCACATCAAATGATGTGTCTATTGACACAATAGGGTCGACCTGTACAACTTAATAATAAAATTAATAATTACAAAATATTAATTATCTTTCACATGGTGGGGCCGACTTGTACCCTTTACAACACAATTAGGGTATTATCAAAGTCTCACTCTCTGACAATATAACAAGGATCTCTCTCATCCTCTAGTGCTTAGTCACTAGGGACACATCCACCTATGCTCAACCACATGGACGTCACACTCAACAAATTAACTCAACTCAGTCCACAGGAGTACCATCTGGAGCACCATCTCAAGCCGACTCAACTAAGTCCATAGGAGTACAAGGCAGGAGAGCATCTCAAGCAGACTCAACTTAGTCCAGAGGAGTACAAGGTAGGAAACCATCTCAAGTCATCTCAACTTAGTTCAGAGGAGTAGACAAGAGACCACACGTCATCACAACTCAGTCCAGAGTCTGACACACACCCATCACATGGGCACACCCAACACATGGGCACACATCGTGTCAACTCAGTCTAGAGGAGAACGACACACCCATCACATGGGCCCTCTCATAGATCGACTCAACTCAGTCCAGAGGAGAACGACCTGGAGAATGTCACATGACGCTGCAATCATCAACACTCCCTATCAGCTAGGGAGGCATTCTCCATTAGGCCAAGTCTCTCACGAAAGTACTTGAACTTCTTCCTAGCAAGCGGTTTGGTGAGGACATTTGCAACCTGCTGGTGTGTAAAAAGACACTGCACATGTACTGCTTTCCTTTGCACCATATCTCAATGTGTTTCGATTTATCAATAAACACATGATTCTCATAGAGCTTTACACAACTCTAGTTATTGCAATGGATAACGATGGAATCCATCTCATGTCCAAATAAGTCTACAAGGAGCTTGCGAAGCCTCACTACTTCACGAACTGCCACACATAATGCAATGTACTCTGCTTCTGTGGTACTCAAAACCACAAAAGTTTGTTTCCTTCTGCACCAGGAAACCATGGCAGATCACAAAGTAAAACAACAATCGGATGTGCTCTTCCAGTCCACTGCGCTCCTTGCCCACTCTGCATCGGAATATCCCTGCAATCTCATGTCTACACCGGAGGCATATCACAGGCCATAACCAACTGTGCCTCTTAGATATCTCAACACATGCTTCACTGCTATCTAGTGTGTCTGTCTCAACTGACTCATGAACTGGCTGAGTACATTCACTACATAGCATATACCAGGTCTGGTGTTGATGTAATGACCCCTTTGTTACGACTACAAGCGAAGCATAAAGTGCAATTTTATTATTTTTAAACAGGATGACAACAACGATTATAGCTAAACAACACATATGACGGTGAGCACCACGCTCGCAGAACAATCAACATACAACTATGACTCCACGCACTGGCACAACATGACCACACCTACAAGCTAAGGGAAAACATCCCCATCCCGACACAACGGCCTTGACGACCAATTATCTAGGACCTCGATGGCGCGCTAGTAAATGCATGAAGGTGTTCAACCCATGCACCAATAGAAAACTTACAACAATCAACAACACTCACCCGGAAGGCACAAACTCCAGCCAAGTTATCATTCGCCTCTATCCAAGAGGGCAGACCATGATCCCCTCATCAGGACTCATGACATCCCTAGGTGATATGTGCGGCGATAACCTTGGCGCTACCTAACCTACTTGGACCAAGGACTCCAGATGAATCCAACTCGCTAGGAGTCGAGTTACTGACATGATGACTACACCCACACCCCAAGCAACAGATCGACAAGACGCAAGATGACATCGTTCGAAGAAAAGTGCAAGCTCATACGTGACTTTGCCAACTACCCAACCATTAAACCAGTCTAAATTAGTCAATACTTACAAACTAATTTAACATTGGTTACCTGTCTAATTAGCAAGTCTAACTTACAAATTAGTCAATAAATTACAATTCTAAATTAACATTAAATTCAAGTCTAATCTACAATTTAGATACATGTCTAAAATAGATACAAGTCTAAACTACAAGTTAAATACAAGTCTAAATTATAAATTAGATACAAGTCTACATTACAAATTAAATACCATCTAATTTAACAATTTACCAATATACAACAACATTAACCATAGTAATGTAATTTGCTATAAATATGACTTTTTACACAATGTTAAATTCCAAGACGCTGTCAACAATATGAACGGTATTAAAGTTTAACCAACTGTCTATTAAATAATTAAAGTTGTTGAGTAAAACAAGCTGTCTAATAGATCCAAATTTTTGACTACAATCACCCACACACAACCCACAAAAATACAGGAATGCTGGAGTAATGAAATAGCTGAATAAATGATGGAACGCTGGAATCATGAGATAACCTAGTGTCCCAAGTGTTTTTCAACAGGTTGGATCCATTTCTAAATTCAGAAACACAATTAAAAAGAAACAGAAAATGGATTTGAATATTTGAGTGCATAATTTGTATAAGTCAAGTATCCCAAGGGTTCCAAGGGTTTTTCCAAGAGGCTGAATCCATATCTAGATACAAAAACACAATTTAAAAATAGAAAATTATGATTTCAAGTAGTTCAATTCCAACTAAAAGATAAAACGTAAAACAATTACACATCTCAGTTATTTTATAACCACCTATCATAAATGAATTATAATGAATTTATTGGAGATGATCGATAATAATGTGAATAACTATTCTTCAATGCGACTCTTATTATGATTGTTTCAATGCAAGAAATAGGCAAGCCTGCAACTTTTATCATTTGATCGAGCCACGAGTTTTTTGCATATTCTCTATATTTGCAATTTGTTATAACTGTGTAATTCGTGGTGAGAAGGCAACACAGAGTCAAGGATATGTTATCTTGGAAAGCAATTTTAAATTTAAAAGTAAAAACATAAACTTGAAGTAGACGTCATTAATGAAAAAGGGTTAGCGACTGGTTCGGGATAAGTTTTCACAGGCCAATAACCAACACAGTGCAAACACTGCGAAAGCAAAATTTTCGATAACATAGACATGGAACAAAATTTGCAGTCAAGGAGTACACTATTTACAAAGAGTAACATTTAATGCTTAAAAAAAGGGGTTAAGTCTCTGTATCTGAAACGCTGTGGAATCAAACTAAAAACACAGACCAATTTATATCTATCGTTTATTCATTCTGCCGGGATACCAAACAAAGCGCAGACATAGATGTTCCGTTTTTAGTCCCTGTTGGGAATTAAACTTAAAACACAGACATTGGTATGTAAATCGTTTTTCATTCTACGGGGATACCAAACCAAAAACGCAGACATAGATATATAAATCATTTTTCATTTGGTTGGGATATGGAAACTTAAGGATCGCCGACACATATATATCCTTATCAATCAAAGAGCATCTCGCTGTCCTTCATTGTAATTGCTGGCTTTTAAATAAAAATCAATGTCAAGCAAATAACATATATACGATCGCTGGTAATGTCAGAGTAAAATAATAACTCATACATTTGATAACTGTCAAACCTTAAATCTGTCCAACGCAACAAATAAAAAAATAATCGCTGACTTCACAAGGGTAATTTTGCTGTCAAGGTAATATATATTGCAAAGGGAGAACACAAGCCAGATGTAAGAGAAGCGCAGGGAAAAATCGCCTTCAAATAAATTAAATGCATAGGGAAAAATCGCAGTCCAAACAAAAGGTAAAGGCTGTCAACAAGAGGACAAACACAGACTAAAATCGTTCTCAATTAAATTAAAGTGCAGAAGTAAAACGCAGGGAACAAAGATGAACAAGGCACATGGTAATCATTTGCCAGAAGCGCAATGACCATCAGTCAACAAGAACAATCAACATGGGTAGACGGCTGGGCACAAGCATCATTCGCTCATCATCCACGCACAGAAAAGCAGGGCACTAGGATCTGTTAGTCTCTAATTTTGTCTTGGTTTAGTGAGAAACCCTTGTCCTAAACCCTCTTTACCCATCCCTCATTTTCCGCTTTCAGCTATTTTCTATTTTTAGATTTTGGATGTTTCATGGTTTGCATTTGATGATTTATTTAAGTTTGATTATGAAAAACATTGTTTAAACTGGAAGTGTCTCCTTTTATGCCGTTGGAATTTTCAAATTTCAAGTTGTCAAACGCGCTACGGGAATAAGCCTATTCCCGTAGCGCCAAATAATCATGCCATAACTTGCGCCTGCTATCCCAATTTAGTTATGATAACAAGATTCACGAGTTAAGAGTTTGTGTGTTCCCACGAAAGATTGGTAATCATTTCTAAATCCAACAGGTTCAGAACATAATTGCTATGCATGCACGCAGGGTTCATTTCAAAATCCCTTGTTGTTTAATGATTATTATATGTGACCGGTTCGAGTTGGTTTAATTCAGCCTTGCAGGGAGAAATACAGGGATTCATTTAAAGCAACATAGTATACCAACAATTGCAGGTATTAAATTTGGAACCCGAGGACGACGATTGCAGAATTGAGTTTAATGGCACCAAAGAGGAGCGAACAAGTTGCCAGAATCGAACCAGAGGGTGCCGAACTTCTTGAAGCCTACCCTAAGATGGCCCAAATATTCAGAGACGCTGGGTGGTTTGAGTTCCTCACCACATTTCAAGGTTATGACGAGCATGTTTCAATGGAATTTGCTTTGAACTTCGATGGTCACGAGGTTGAAATCGGTAAAATGTTGATTCTAGTGACAGAGCAAATTATAGCCAAGGCTTGCAGGCTCGTGGTTGGAGGGGAAAGATGGTGGAAGAAGGAGCACGTGGTTACCAAATTTGTAAATCAATTCCTCCTTCCAGATAAGCAAAATCCATATTGGAGAAGGGGAATACCTCGCAGCTGGGTTCGACCCGAATGGCACACTGCTCTGGTGGTGATTCACAGATACATCACCTGCGAAGGGAGGTTTTCTTTGGTCTACATCTACCATATCAGAATACTGATGCATATAAACGGTGACTACCCTTTAAATCTTCCTTATTTCTTGCTTAAAAGTTTGACAAAAATGTCCAAGAAAGTGCAGTCGATTTCCACTAATGCCAAAGGTAGTTTGTTCCATCAAGTCCTGATTAAAACCCTATTCATGTCTACCCTGAACGAATTACAGAAGCCCTGGAATTGGCTCATGGAATCCTTAAAACCTATCACTCAATCCAATAAGTCGAAAAAGGGCAGAGGGAGGAAAACTGTTAAACAGAGTCAAGATATTTCTGATGAAAACCCTGTGAAAGATGAATCTTCTGATATCAAGGTAACTAAGAAGAGCAGAAGTAAGAGACCTAGATGGGAGCCCGAAATCGAAATGCTTCCTGAGGAAGATGTCAAAGGAGAGACAGAGTCAGATAATGATCTCATTGCTCAAACTACAGTCAAGTCTGAAATGCCATCGACCAACAAAAGGAACGTTGCAATCAAAGGAAAAAGGAACAAAGGTGCGTGTGTATCACAAAAACCTCGGAGAAATTCAATCAGGGATACTAATAAGTATAGGCTGAACTCAAAGGCAATGTTCAATCCGACAATTAAAGAAGAAAACACCATAATCATAGAAGATGATTATGAAGATGTTGAAACAAGCACCAGGAAAAGAGCAAAAAAGACTCCATTTCCCAAGAAATTTGTCCGCAAAGGAAAGGGAAAACTTACACCACCTACAGGCCCTGTAACGAGAGCTTCAACTAGATTATCTAAGGCTAAAGAGATGGCTAAAGGCATCGGTGATTCCCTGAAGAAAAACATGATTACTTGGAAGATTCAGATTACTTACCAGATGTACCTGGAGCTATGGATTCATCAAGTTACAAAGAAGAACATAGCTCAAAATTAATCTCAAAATACTAGGTTAAAGCCAAAGAACCCAGTGTTACTTTAAATCTGAATGAAACTGCACCCTCTGAAGATTGTTCAAGATTCAGGGTCGAGATAAGAACTGATAAGGAAAAGATTAAAGAATTTCAGAAAACCATAAAGCAATTAAAGAAGGAAAAGATGCAGATAGAACAGTGGAATGCTCGCCA
>ML800294.1:257202-281045 GCA_009831015.1 Picea engelmannii
TTTGGCATAAAGTGATTATTAATTCACAAAGGGGTGAATTTGGAGACATAAGTGGACTTAGAAAACTTAACCCAAAAGTGGGTTTATGATTTAGGGATGCATGGGGAGATCTCAACCATTGATTAGATTGAATCTCCACCATTCATTTCTAGGTTTCCTAATTTTGGTCTAAGAGGGCACAAAGGGTCTAAGGAGGGCACATTCTTCATGGAGAGTTTTGCTTGTTGTGAGAGGAGCACTTGAGCTATGGAGATAAGATCAGTTGCATGAGGATTCTTGAGGGAGGCCGCTAACATTCCTTGTTGGAGGCTTGGAGCAACTTGCTTCATTTATTTAATGGAGCTATTCTACTTCAGAGAGGGGCACATTAGCTTGGCAGGTTGATTCATTCCTGGTAGGATATCTAGCCATCAGATTGTAGTGAGGTCAGTTGCAGAGTGAGGAAATCTACTGGAGATTCATTCTTGTGGAGGGGTTTTCATATTTGACATCATAGTTAGCAGTTGGAGCAGATTTAGTGGTTCTGACAGTTTGCATGAGGGGCGCACCATTCTGGGGCACATTTGGTGGATTTGAGCCTGTATATCTTCTCTGTTGGAGTTGCTATTGTATCAGGTTCTATGTTGTATTGTGTTTACTGTAACCCTTCATTTGCTTTCTTCATATATACACATAGATCTCAAACTGGTTTTCCCCAGGGGGGTTTTGTCCAGGGTCATGTTGACCAAAAATACTTGTGTCTACAAATGCATGATATTAGTTCTTAGATATGTTCATAATTAGCTGTAAACGATGTATTAGGTGTGTTATGTTTATTTGAGTTGCATGTACTAATTTTTATGACAAAAACGACATGCTAGAGCACCCAAATTGAGAACATAACCGCAACAAATCAGCTTGAAAGTATTCAAACTGCTGGCTGTTATAAAATAGCATAAAACTAAAGAAGAAGACAGTGAAACTTAGAGCCTTTCTTTGGTCAAAGACAGACCAAGAAGGCAAGTTGATAGGACCTGGAATTTTCACACTTCATATAGAGTTTCTAAATCATTTATTTCCCAATTTCCCATTTAATTTAATGTTCAATAATTTAATTCAGAAAAATCCTCCCCGTACAAGTGTCACCCATCCCCTTCGTTGCACCAGAAATTAATTTCATTAATTTTTTAATTACACCTATTTCCCTCACCCACCTAAAAACATTCCTAGAATTGCTCCTAGGTGTCCTCATATTCCCTTACACAATTTAATGACTTACCCCCTTACTAATTTACTAGTTGAGTTCAATTGAGAAATTTCTTAAAGGCAAGATTCCCTGCTAATTGGTCATTCTGCTTTTTCCTTACGTTTCCCTTTTTCTTTATGTTTTCCCCTTTTCCCCTTAGTTTCCTAATTCCTTTAAATTTCCCTCTTTCCCTTTTTATCTAAACTCAAATTAGTAAGTGTAGAAAATTATCTTTTCTCCCTTTTTCTTTTTAATTAACTAACTTTAATTAGCATGTGTAACAAAACAATCATTTCCCTTTTAAAATTTTAAATCCCTCAATAATTTGATTTTAATAAATTAATTGATTTTCTTACTCCCTTTTCGTAACATGTTTAATGATGATGATGATCATTTTTTTTTATTTTTTTTTCACCACAAGTATTACTTTAGACCTAGATTTTAATTTTCGAGGCTGGGCGACATTTTATTAGGGAAATTGTTTTTAAATATTTCTTATAACGTTATTCGTTCTAAGGCCATCTAGGTTTATTCTCTTATTGATTAACAACACGATGTGCCCTTCAGGACGCACTAGGTGCTCCAAGGGTGCAACTCGTCTCATTCTATTTCCCTTGCACGACGTGCCCTTTAGGACATACTACATGCTCCAAGGGTGCCACTCGCCTCTTGACTAACTTGGTAGACATCAAAAACCCCTGGAGTCAATACTCCGTCAGGTGATCTCGTGGGAGACTAAGGGCCTCTAAGGAATAAGGCCTTTGCCTTATTGCGTGCCCCTTAGAATCATCGTGAGCGACTGTCGCAGTCTGCCCTCACGACATCGTGGGTTTTCTCAAACTAGGTAATCGTTAAACTACAGTTCGAGCCACGACATGAGTGCTAGTAGGTTGTGGCAGGGCTGCTGTCCACACCTCTCCCTCAACGTCTCTGGTAGTCGTGCGTGACCCCTCTACTCCACATGTGAGTCTGGTCGGCAAGCTATCATTAACCTGCATCATCAATGAATCATGTCAGAATAAAATCCATAATCCTAACATCTAATCAGATGCACATAGGTCATATATACAACAATCAAACCCCATTTGTCCACTCCCTGACTCGGTCCAGAGTCCAAGAGGTTTCATCGATGCCTCTGCATCCTTGAGGTTCAAAATCCCACACATTCTGGAAAACCGAGTCAATAACACCTGTCTATGTCAATACAACAAAATAACATGTCATCAATCCATAACGCCTCATAATCATAATCAAATGCCCAATAGTATAATAATCCGTATCACTTGCAAGCGTCCTCAAAGAATAAGTTCGCTCAGTGCGCCCAAGAGCGGGATGTTACATACACCCCCTCTTGGTTTAAACTTCGTCCCGAAGTTTCACAGTATATAAGTGCCAAAGTAATTGTGCATCACAGTATCATAAGTCTATCTATCAAACAAAAATGGAAACCACTGACGCATATCACATGCGTCCTCCTAGGTCGCCGAGTGAGGACTCTAGTTGTCCCACTGGACCTTGACCTGATCTTCCTTTCGACGTCGTAGCTGTTGAATGCGATGATCTAGGATGCGGAGCAGCTCAGCCGTGAGTGCCCCCTCATCCGATACCTGCAAGGAACTCATGTCAATAACATGTGTAGGATCACTAATATAATGTCTCAAAATAGATACGTGAAAAATATCCTGCATACGCCTCAAAGAATCAGGCAAGGTTAGTTGATAGGCCACCGACCCCTTCCTCTCCACAATCTTGAAAGGTCCCATGAACCTAGGAGAGAGTTTAGCTCCCTTTCCAAACTTGATCGAACTCTTATGCGGTTTTACCTGCAAGAAGACTCGATCGCCAACTATGTAACTACGGTCGACACAGTGCGCATCGACATAACTCTTCTGCCAATCCTGCGCTTCTTTGATCCTTTATCTTATTGTTTGCATTTTCTCTTCCATTTCTTTGATCGCTTCTGGTCCCACCAAGACCCTATCCTCAAGCCGATCCCAACTCAAAGGCGTTCGACACGGTCGCCCGTAAAGAAACTCGAAAGGCGCCATCTTAATGGTGCTTTGGTAATTGTTGTTATAAGCAAATTCTACCAGTGGCAAGAATTCTTCCAAATGCTTTTGTTGGTCCATCACGTACATGCGCAACATGTCCTCCAAGGTCTGGTTCGTTTGTTCGGTCTACCCGTCAGTCTTCGGGTGATACGCAATACTAAAGTTAAGTTGGGTTCCCAAGGCCTCTTGGAAACTAGTCCAAAATCGTCCAGTAAACACCGATCCTCAATCTGATATAATCCTTTTAGGCACGCCATGCAGCCTCACAATCTCACCGATGAAAACTCTAGCTATGTCAGGTGCCTGATATGTCGTATGCACAGGAATAAAATGAACACTCTTTGTCAGAGTGTCGACTACTACGAAAATCAAGTCGTGCCTCCTTGTCGTCAGTGGCAATCCAACAATGAAATCCATCAAAATAACCTCCCATTTCGATTTTGGAATAGGGTGTGGCTGTAGTAATCTTGCTAGATGTCTATGTTCAGCCTTTACTTGCTGACATTCTAGACATCTGGCCACATAGTTAACTATGTCTGCCTTCATTCCCTTCCAGAAGAATAAGGGTTTAAGGTTCGCCCTCATCTTGGTGACTCCTAGGTGAGCCATGTACATTGCTCTGTGAGCCTCGTTTAGGATCAAAGTCCTCAACTCGTCGTTCGATGGTACGTAAATCCGATTTTTAAACCTCAATAGCCCATCGCCGTCCAACGTAAATCCTTCATATCTTGGTACCATCATTGTGTTTTGTCCGAAAAAATCCTTGACCTCCTTGTACCAGTCATCGACGCGCTGTAAAGTTAGAATCTTTTCACGTAGATTTGTCTGAAGAGGCAACACCGAAAATATGCGTGGTCTCCGACTCAATGCATCTGCCACTCGGTTCACTGTTTCTTTTATGTAAGAAATCTCGAAATCATACTCGCTAAGAAATTCTGATCAATGTCATTGTCGCGCGTTCAGGTCGCTTTGCGTAAAGATGTGATGTAGTCCACAGTGGTCTGTCTTTAGTTCAAATTTTCGTCCAACAAGGTAGTGTCTCCAAACCTTCAAGGCATAAACAATTGCTAACAACTCCAAACTGTGCATCACATTGTTCTCCTCATGCCTTCTTAGTTTCCTCGATATGTAAACAATCACTCGTCCGTCTTGCATCAAGACTCCGTCTAAACCTTCCTTGGATGCCTCAGTGCACACCAAGAACTCTGCATCCATGTCAAGGACCTTTAGTATCGGTGTTGTTGTCAATAGCTTCTTGAGCCTCCGAAATGCCTCTGCGCATTTCTCAGTCCAAACAAACTTCTTTTTATTCTTCTGTAAGTTCATAAGCGGATTTGCTATCTTTGAAAATCCCTCGACAAACCATCGATAGTATCCTGCTAAACCCATGAAGCTACGCACTTCCGGGAAATTCATCGACGTAGGCCATTCCATAATAGCCTCGACCTTTGCTGGATCCACGACGATACCTTCGCCGGAGATGACATGCCCTAAGTAGTGAATCTTCGATTGATAAAACGAGCATTTGGACAATTTCCCATACAATTTGTGCTCTTGCAGACACTGTAGTACCAAGCGCAAGTGATTGTCATGCTCCTCCGTCGCCCGGGAGTAAATCAAAATATCGTCAATGAATACTTGGATGAACTTGTCCAAGTACTCATGGAACACCCCGTTCATCAAACTCATAAATACCCCTGGAGCGTTTGTCAGTCCAAACGGTAAAACAATAAACTCGTAATGTCCAAAACTCATCTTAAAGGTGGTGTTAGGGACGTCATCCTCCTTGATCCGTAACTGGTGATACCCTAATCGCAAATCGATCTTTGAAAACACCGTAACACCCTTCATCTGATCAAACAAATAATCAATCCTCAACAACGGATATTGATTCTTGATCGTTGCCTTGTTCAATTGACGGTAGTCAATGCAGAGTCTCCACGACCCGTCCTTCTTTCGTATGAAAATAACAGGCGCACCCCATGGTGACACACTTGGACGTATAAGTCCTAGGTCCAACAATTCCTTCAGTTGCATTTTCAACTCCTGTAACTCCGGGGTCAACATCCGAAAGACGTTCTAGCTATCGGTTCAGTCCATGGTTTTAGGTCTATGGTAAACTCCAATTCCCTCTCTGGTGGCATCCCAGGTAACTCCTCCGGGAAGATGTCCGCAAACTCTCTCATCATAGGAGGGTTTTCTAGATCTTCAGCTACTCCCATCTCATTTAACGCAAGGATCGCATAAAGCTTACATCCCTTGCGCATGCTCTTCCGTAGCTGCAAGGAAGAGATGAACCTCAAGGAAACTCCCTGGTTTCGTCCTACAACAACGCGTCTTTGTCCCTCATCATCGACTAAGCTCAACCGTTTCGTCTTACAGTTGAGTATCGCCTCATGCGATTCCAACCAATCCATACCGATAAGGACATCATAATATCCTAATATCGTGACGTACAGGTTGGCCCTGGTGACAAACTCTCCCAGGTTAAGGGTACAACTCGTAACCTTGCTTCCAACCTTCTATTTGGCTCTCGAAGCCATCTCTAGAAAGCTAAAATCATCATGTTCGACTGCCTTTACCTTAATACTTTTTAGCGCTGCACCAGAAATGAAACTCTCGGTAGCACCGGGATCTATCAAAATACTAAGAGTCTGGTCAACGACGGTACCTGACGTCTCGAGCACAGTTGACTGGTGCTCTACCTGGTAGTTATTCACCGCTGCATGATTCCGATGGGCCTTGCCCAAATCTCCCACGATAGTGGGTTCGACTGATCCAGATGCTCCAGTCCTCTCCACTGGGCAATGGCGCTGGTAGTGTGGATCCCTACAAGTCCAACACCCCTTCTTCGGTCCAGTACCCCTAGTACCTGAAGTAGAAGATGATGGCCCACTGGCCTCAAATCCTGGTCTGTTCTGCTGAACAAGCCTAAACTGCTGATGCTGATGCTGATGCTGTGGTCCCCGATAAGGTGTCTGCTGCTGAGGCACTGGTCGCCAAGGTGTAGTGAAAGTGGATCCTCTCTGGAATCCACGATACCCAAGCGTCTTTCTAGCTGGGGTCTGATGCTGCTGTGCACCAGATGACACCTGCCCTGCTGGTCTCGCTGGAGTCATGCTCTGACCTTCGCTGATAAGCTCCTCCTATGCTATAAGGGCCTTCTGGATGACATCATGCAAGGTCTGAGGCATCATAATCCTAACCTTTGCACATATGCTGACATTAAGGCCGAACAAGAACTTGTTGACCTTAAGTTTCTCAGTATTAAGGTGCGGAGCATACCGAAGAAACTCCATAAAATGGGCCTCGTACTCGGGCACCGTATGACCGCCCTGTCGTAAGGCGTTGAACTCGTTGAGATGACGCTCAATGAATTCCTCTGATAGGTACCTCTCTCGGAATCGTTCCTCGAACAATTCCCATGACACGTCTTCAATGATCATGTTCAATTGTGGCAGGAGTGTTTTCCACCAAAGAAGAGCGCTCCCCTTCAGTTGAAATACTGCCATGCGGACCTTCATGTTGGAGGTATAGTCACAAAGTGAAAATCACATCGCCATATTCTCCAACCATGCCTCAGTGGCTACGCTGTCCGGGGCACCAAAGAACTCGGAAAATTTGACCTTCTTGAGTTCACGGTGAATGCTACCAGTACCAATTGGAGCTCGTGGTGAACCCTTAGGGGGTGCTGGCGCCCTAGCCTCATCTCTGTCCAAACGGCTAATCAGTGCCTCAGACATGCGTTGAAAATACCTCATCAGCCCAACCACATACCCACCGCTATCTGCTCCTGCCCGACAACCTGTTCATCTCCCTGGGGGTTAGACCCCTCAGGTGTGGATGCTACTGGAGGCGTCACGCCTCCTCCCCTAGCATCCCGTCGCTTGCCTCCGCGGTGTCCTCTAACCATGATTACCTGCACGAATACAAGTCAACTTAATTAACAACATTATAATCAAATATCATATCAACGAAAGTCGTAGTGATCCGAAGTCGTAGGTTGAACCTGCTCTGATACCATATGTAACAACCCCTTCGTTACGACTACAAGCGAAGCAGGAAGTAATTTTTTTTTATTTTTTAAACATGATGACAACAACGAGTACAACTAAACACATCTGACGGGGAGCACCACGCCCGCATAATAGGCAACATACAACTATGTCTTCACGCACTGGCACAACATGACCACGCCTACAAGCTAAGGGACAACATCCCCATCCCGACACAATGGCCTCGACGACCAGTTATCTAGGACCTCTATGGCGCGCTACCAAACACATGAAGGCGTTCAACCCATGCGCCAATAGCAAACTTACAATGATCAACAACACTCACCCGGAAGGCACTAACTCCGAGCAAGTTATCATTCACTTCTATCCAAGAGGGCGTGCCATGATCCCCTCATCAGGACTCATGACTTCCCTAGGTGATAGGTGCGGCGATAACCTTGGCGCTACCTAAACTATCTAGACCAAGGATTCCAGATGAATCCAACTCGCTAGGAGTCGAGTTATTGACATGAGGACTACACCCACACCCCAAGCAATAGATCGACAAGACGCAAGATGACGTCGTTTGAAGAAAAGCGCAAGCTCATACGCGACTTCACCAACTACCCAACCATTAAACCAGTCTAAATTAGTCAATACTTACAAACTAATTTAACATTGGTTACCCGTCTAATTAGCAAGTCTAACTTACAAATTAGTCAATAAATTACAATTCTAAATTAACATTAAATTCAAGTCTAATCTACAACTTAGATACATGTCTAAAATAGATACAAGTCTAAACTACAAGTTAAATTATAAATTAGATACAAGTCTACATTACAAATTAAATACCATTTAATTTAGCAATTTACCAATATACAACAACATTAACCATAGTAATGTAATTTGCTATAAATATGACTTTTTACACAACGTTAATTTCCAAGACGTTGTCAGCAATATGAACGGTATTAAAGTTTAACCAACTATCTATTAAATAATTAAAGATATTGAATAAAACAAGTTGTCTAATAGATCCAAATTTCTGACTACAATCACCCACGCGTAACCCAAAAAAATATAGGAATGCTGGAGTAATGAAATAGTTGAATAAATATAGGAATGCTGGAATCATGAGATAACCTAGTGTCCCAAGTGTTTTTCAAAAGGCTGGATCCATTTCTAAATTCAGAAACACAATTAAAAAGAAATAAAAAATGAATTTGAATATTTGAGTGGTTAATTGTATAAGTCAAGTATCCCAAGGGTTCCAAGGGTTTTTCCAAGAGGCTGAATCCATATCTAGATTCATAAACACAATTTAAAAACAAAAAATTATGATTTCAAGTAGTCCAATTCCAACTAAAAAGACAAAACGTAAAACAATTACACATCTCAGTTATTTTATAACCACCTATCATAAATGAATTATAATGAATTTATTGGAGATTATCGATAATAACGTGAATAAATATTCTTCAATGCGACTCTTATTATGATTGTTTCAACGCAAGAAATAGGCAAGCCTACAAATTCTGTCATTTGATCGAGCCACAAGTTTTCTACGTATTCTCTATATTTGCAATTTGTTATAACTGTGTGATTCGTGGTGAGAAGGCAACGCAGAGTCAAGGATATCTTATCTTGAAAAGCAATTTTAAATTTAAAAGTAAAAACATAAACTCTAAGTAGACGTCATTAATGAAAAAGGGTTAGCGACTGGTTCGGGATAAGTTTTCACAGGCCAATAACCAACACAACTCAAACATTGCGAAAGCGAAATTTTCGATAACATAGATATGGACCAAAATTTGCAGTCAAGGAGTACACTATTTACAAAGAGTAACATTTAATGCTTAAAAAAAGGGGTTGAGTCTCCGTACCTAAAAAGCCGTGGAATCAAACTAAAAACGCAGAATAATTTATATCTATCGTTTTTTTCATTCTGTCGGGATACCAAACAAAACGCAGACATAGATGTTCCGTTTTCAGTCCCTGTTGGGAATAAAACTTAAACGCATACATGGGTATGTAAATCGTTTTTCATTCTGTCGGGATACCAAACCAAAAACGCAGAATAGATATATAAATTGTTTTTCATTCGGTTGGGATATAGAAACTTAAGGATCACCGACACATATATATCCTTATCAATCAAACAACATCTCGCTATCCTTCACTGTAATTGCTGGCTTTTAAATAAAAATAAATGTCAAGCAAATAACATATATATGATCGCTGGTAATATCCGAGTAAAAGAATAACTCAGATATTTGATAACTGTCAAACCTTAAATCTGTCCAACGTAACAAATAAAAAAATAATCGTCGACTTCACAAGGGTAATTTTGCTGTCAAGGTAATATATATTGCAGAGGGAGAACGCAAGTTAGATGTAAGAGAAGCGGAGGGACAAATCACCTTCAAATAAATTAAATGCACAGGGAAAAATCACAGTCCAAACAAATGGTAAGGGCTGTCAACAAGAGGACAAACGCAGGCTAAAATCATTCTCAATTAAATTAAAGTGAAAAAGTAAAACACAGGGAACGAAGATGAACAAGGCACAGGGTAATCATTCACCAGAAGCGCAATGACCATCAGTCAACAAGAACAATCAACAGGGGTAGACTGCTGGACAAAAGCAACATTCACTCATCATCCACGCACAAAAAAGCAGGGCATTAAGATATATAGGTCAATTAACACTGAAGTGACGACCGTCGACTCGGCTCCTGGCCGACTGCTTAGGCATGGACTGACGAACTAGGGATGAGGATGAAGTAAAAATCCCAACACTTCACAACAATCAACAAAACGAAAAGGATAGTCACAACATTTAGGGATCGAATGCCAACGGAATCAAGTCAAGCAACAAGCTTAAGGCTATGGGGAAATTTAAGTTCTCGGTTGAATGCTAAGTCAACAATTTCTTTACCCAATTAAAAACACAAAAAATGAAAGCGTAAGGTATAATAATAATCCACCAGGTGGAATAAAAGTAAGCGTACCGTAGCCCAAGTCGTCCGCTCTGAGTCGTTGTCCTGTGCGCTCGGTGCAACTCCCGCTTTCCGATCAATGAGACTTCACCGATACCTCCCAACCAACGCTAGGGGTACTCCTCTTCCCCCTTATCCCCCTGATCCGCAAAGGGGCCACGCACACTGAACTAGAGAATAACTAGCTCCTAGCTCACCTCGCAAGGCCAAGCTACCACTCCTCACCGAGCTGGGTATCCCAACTCCCACAAGCTAAGTCAGTCAAGTCTAAAATTCTGCAGTGTAACACTACGCATGACAGAAGAGATCCATCCTCCTCATCCACCCTCATTTATATAGAGTTTCTAAGTCATTTCTTTCTCAATTTCCCATTTAATTTAATGTTCAATAATTTAATTCAGAAAAATCCTCCCCGTACAAGTGTCACCCATCCCCTTCATTGCACCATAAATTAATTTCATTAATTTTTTAATTACACCTATTTTACTCACCCACCTAAAATCATTCCTAGAATCGCTCCTAGGTGTCTTCATATTAATGACTTACCCCCTTACTAATTTACTAGTTGAGTTCAATTTAAAAAGTTCTTAAGGGCAAGATTCCCTGCTAAGTTGGTCATTCTTCTTTTTCCTTATGCTTCCCTTTTTCTTTATGTTTCCCCCTTTTCCCCTTAGTTTTCCAATTCCTTTAAATTTCTCTCTTTCCCTTTTTATCTAAACTCAAATTAGTAAGTGTAGAAAATTATCTTTTTCCCCTTTTTCTTTTTAATTAATAAACTTTAATTAGCATGTGTAACAAACTGATCATTTCCCTTTTAAAATTTTAAATCCCTCAATAATTTGATTTTAATAAATTAATCGAGTTTCTTACCCCCTTTTCGTCACATGTTTAATGATGATGATGATCATTTTTATTATTTTTATTATTATTATTATTATTATTATTATTTTCACCACAAGTATTACTTTAGACCTAGATTTTAATTTTCGAGGTTGGGCGGCATTTTATTAGGGAAATTGTTTTTAAATCTTTCTTTTCACGTTATTCATTCTAATGCCATCTAGGTTTATTCTCTTATTGGTTAACAACATGACGTGCCCCTCAAGGCACACTAGGTGCTCCAAGGGTTCCACTAGCTTCATTTTGTTTCCCTTGCGCTATGTGCCCTTCAGGACGCACTACTTGCTCCAAGGGTTCCACTCGCCTCTTGACTGACTTGGTAGAAATAAAAAACCCCTGGAGTCAATACTCCATCAGGCGATCTTGTGGGAGAGTAAGGGCCTCTAAGGAATAAGTCCCTTGCCTTATTGCGCGCCCCTTAGAATCATCGTGAGCGACTGCCACAGTTTTCCCTCACGACATCGTGGGTTTTATCGAACTAGGTAGTCGTTAACCTACAGTTTGAGCCATAAAGGGAGTGCTAGTAGGATGTGGCAGGGCTGCTGTCCACACCTCTCCCTCAATGTCTCTGGTAGTCGTGCGTGACCCCTCTACTCCACACGTGAGTCTGGTCGAAAAGCTATCGTCAGCCTGGATCATCAACGAATCATGTCAGAATAAAATCCATAATCATAACATCTAATCAGATGCACATAGGTCATATATACAACAATCAAACCCCAATTATCCACTCCCTGACTCGATCCATAGTCCAAGGGGTTTCATCAATGCCTCTGCATCACACTCAAGAAAACTTAGTCAATAGCACTTGTCTATGTCAATACAACAAAATAACATGTCATCAATCCATAACGCCTCATAATCATAATAAAATGCCCAATAGTATAATAATCCAGATCACTTGCAAGCAAGTGTCCTCAAAGAACAAGTTCGCTCAGTGCGCCCAAGAGAGGGATGTTACAGTTGACCAGATACATCAATGATCCAATCAGTTGTATGTAAAGATGTGGTCAATATTGCTTGAATTAGAAGAAGCCTCAATCATCTTCTTCAAGTTCATCACCGTCGGTGTAGGCATGGATTTGCAGTCCATCATCCTGAATATCTCCACTGTATATTTTCCTTGACTTAGGAAAATATCATCAGTCCTCTACCATACTTCTAGTCCAAGAAGCAATGCATCATACCAAGGTTCTTCATCTCAAATTCAGAAGCTAATGCACACTTGCATTAAAAAATAAGGATTTCTAAATCATATAGGACCAAAAATCAGGCACTCGTCACCAACAATGTTGTAGTATAGGTTTGGATCAACAACAATCTTGTTGAAGCCCAAACTCATCAATCATCGCATACCAAGCACGATGTGCCTGCATTAGTCCATACAGGTCTTTCTTCAACCTACATACATGAGACTCCTTCTCATGTGTCACGAATCCATCTGGCTGCTCGATGTAAACTTCTTCCTTAATCTCACCATTGAGAAAGGATTGTCTTTACATCCATCAAATGTAGTCTCCAACCCATGGCTGTTATAAGATCAATAATCGTACAGATGGAAGTGTATTTGGGCAACAAGAGCAAATGTCTCCTCATAATCTATTCCATCCACCTGAGAGAATCTTCTAGCCACAAATCTCGCTTTGTACTTTTCAACACTTCCATCCACTGCATGTTTTATCTTATAGATCCACACATCATTCTTCCTAATGGACTGATACTCTTCGGTCATGGCATCTTGCCAAAACTATTGTCTTGTTGCTTCTCCATGACAAGAAGGTTCAATATCAATGATGTGGCTCATAACTGAAACATAGCTCGAAAATCTCTGTGGTCTCTTGCTCTCTTAGAATGTACCACGAGGAGCTGCATGTCCCTCTGCCTCTAGCAGAGTCTGTCGAGCCCATGTAGGCCTCTTCCAGCCTACTTCAATGTGTTGAAATATTGTAACTGCAAAGAACATTCTATTTGTTATTGAGTTATTATTCATTATATCAATCCCCTTTTGTGGATTGATCATATCGGGCATTGTAATTGACCAAATCCCCTTTTGTGGATTGGTCAAACCCTAATTGTATTATGCAAATTAAGAAGTTGGCCCCTAGGCCTAATTAAAGTGGTTTTAACCACTACGAAGACAAGTCGACCCTGCATAGTGAAGAGACACCTTTCCAACACCTGCCAGCCAATATAAACAAAGGAAGCCAACGCCTCATTATCTCACTCACTCATTCGCTCATCAAATGCAGAAGTTTGGTAGTTGCAGTTGGGAGAAGAAGGAAGAGAGAGGTGCATTGCTCAGTGTTGGATATTCTCTAGTGTTTTGGTTTATTGTCTTCGCATTGTATTGACTATCTATATTAAGGAAGTTTTTGCTGGGTTTTCTCCCCCATGAGGGTTTCCTAGGATAAATGTTGTGTATCTTGTGATTGTGTTTCTCTCAGTGATCCTACCTATGCTATTGTTATCTAGTAAATTGAAAAGAAACCTAATAATAACTCAAAAATTAACATGGTATCAGAGCTAAGCTGAAGAGAGCATCTTTCATTGGATAAAGAAAAACGTCATTGTTGTCGTACAAGAAAATTAGGGCTTTTTGTTGAAGAAGAATATCAGCCTAAAAACCATCTAGAAAAGTGCACCCTAGCCTAGAGAACTCTTTGGCACCTTGAGCACACCTTTTTAGTGGTCAGATACTCTGGAAATTCAAACTCTAGTTTTGACTGGTACTAGAAAACCAGAAAACCAGAGAACCAGAGAACCAGAAGTACCAGAAAACCAGGAAACCAAAACCAGTACCAGAAGTACCAGTCCATATTTCCGCAGCTCAAGTTTCAAGGGGAAAAACTTCAAATTTTTGAAATCTAACAACTCCAACAAATTTGCCTCATCCCAGTGCATCTAGTCCCTGGATCGAAATTTCAAAATTTGAAGTTAGAAAAATTAGGGTTTCCTCATAAAATCCTAAGTTGCAGTTGTGGTTGCAGTTTTAGAACCAGTTGTAGTATCAATTGCAGTTGTAGTATTAGTTGAATGATCAACTACAGTACCAGTTGTAGTCACCCTTGAAGTTGTAAAAGGGTTGGTAATTATTACCGTTGCTACCAGATGGTGCCACTACCCGCAAATGCTATCAGAGGTATGTACTCACATATGTTTAAACTATTAAGATTTAAAGGGTATTTGCAGGAGAAGAGATCTCTTTCCATAGATCCAGAAGGATCTCAAGATCCAACACATTCGTAGGAATAATGCAACCTAAGTTTGATTATTCTGATATGCATCTATTTGTTATGACATTATTTTGATCTAGGTTGCATGTTGAAGCTATGACCATCATACTAACATTTGGTAAAAAATTAAACTCAAGGTATTAGATGGATTAAAGTTGAGATCATAGAGTTTATTCTCTAACCCAACTTGTTGTCAAGATAACATATTGTCTTAGTACAAAAGGCAGGTTGAAGAAAACATTGTTCATCTTGAGTGAAGGAGACTTGAAAGAAAAACAACAAACTCATTCTTGAGGACAAGACTCCAGGTTACAAGTTTGATTAATTAAGTTGATAAGATTCAAAGTTGCACATGACAAGTTGATAACTACCCCTTTACAAGTAAACACTATAGTTGAGGTAACAATCTTTGAAAAATATTATACCTGGTAGCATGTGAGCATATTGAGATAAATGCTTAATGTAATCATTTACCAGATACAACTAACATCTCCTCTAGGAGAAACTTCTTGTTTTGGTCCCAGGTTACCATGGAGGAATGTTTGATCACACACTATAAGAGTGTTGATCTCATTTCCTATTGTATTTCTTACTTTTGATCTTTGTTTCAGGTAGGTCACAAGTGATAGCTCTAAATGAGCCACTGTGATGATTATTCGTGCTATTGTTTTATTACTATTATCAAAAGAGTATTATTCTTGCCTGTTGTTTTGTTGACCTCGGTTCGTGTGACAGGTGATAACCCTGAGGAAGCTATAGTGAAGGTTACATAAGGAAACAAATTAGATGAGACATGAAGCAGACTACCCAAGTCGTGAACATGACGGTATACATCCATGTACCAAAGAAGATGAAAAAGAAACTATTTTTGAGATCCAGAGTATCTCATATAAATATTGATTGTAAGGAGAAAAATGATCCAAATATGACCAAACATTAGAACAAGAACTCACAAAAGACTTGGTCAATGGATAATGAAGCCACCTTGACAGGAAGCATAATTCACTTGAATTCT
Source organism: Picea engelmannii (assembly GCA_009831015.1). NCBI lineage: Eukaryota > Viridiplantae > Streptophyta > Pinopsida > Pinales > Pinaceae > Picea > Picea engelmannii. Next base: position 272,623 of record ML800294.1, read on the forward strand.
GACTCAGCCTTTCATATTTAGACTTGGTATTCAACACCAAGTATACCCTGTTAGAGATGATGAAGTCCTTGTAGACTCGAAAGAAATAAAGATTAAGCATGATCTCAGAAAGGATTAGATGAAGAGACAACTTCCAGGACTGGGAGATAGATGACATGAGAAGACTAGATCGTAGCTTCAAAAACTTCTAGGAGATATGAAATCTCCTGGGAAGATTCCCTTGTTTCAGTGACAGAGAAGGAAACCAGTTAGAAAGACTAGGATATGGATTTTTCCATGAGACTAGAAGAGAAGTTAGTATTGACTTCCAAGATTGATCTAATCGATCAAGCATGTTGCAGATGTACAAAGACTGATGTGTGTCTAGAGGATTCTCCCAGTAAGAAGGAGAAGACTATGACGAGACACTTACTCCAGTAATTGAAGAAATAGTTACAATATTCATGAAGACAACTAGAACAACCATGATTCATATATAGTACGAGATGCAGGGGGAGCAATCCCCATATTTAAAATTGAGTGGTAGTTGGTGCAGTACATTAGTTGGGTCATGGAGACATGACTACAATAAAATATAGAGTTAAAGAAGAGCTAGCTTCATTATCAATTATTGAGCCACTCTTAGTTTCAGATGAATTTGTTTCCGTGATGAAGTAAGAGGAGTTACTTTCAGATTTCAACAGTCACAGTGAGAATGGAGCAACCATTCTCAACTTGAGAAAAACTGCAGGTGCAGAGTCCCAGTTCCAGAGGAGCAGTTGCAGAGAGAGTAGAGGACATGCTCTCAGGTAGTGAGACAGATAGTGCTTTACAGAGAGCACTTAGAGCTAGCACATGATTGTGCATACTAAGTTGCAGCTAAGAAAGTGTACTAGGTTGGTACAAAGTGATGCAAAAGATTTAATTTGAAGTTGAAGAAAGAAAAACTCATGTTTGTAGGTTGAAGGAAGCTCTGTACATGTTGAAGCAAGCTTCCAGAGCTTAATATGGCAGAATTGATAGTTTCTCGACGAGATTGGGCTTTACCAAGAGTAAAAATGATTCTAAACTTTACTTCAAAGTTATGAATGATGAGCCAGTTATGTTTTTGCTACTATATGTAGATGATGTATTCTTGACAAGATGAAGAAAAGCTCATCACAGATTGCTGTAGAAGCTCGCTACAGAGTTGGATGAAAGACCTAATGCATTATTTCTTCGGTCTTGAAGTTTGATAGAGCTCAGAGAAGATCTTCCTTAACCAAGGAAAGTATGCAGTTGAAATAATGAAGAGGTTTGACATGTTGAAATGCAAATTGATGAACACACCCATGGAAACGAAGTTGAAGCTCCTGGTAGATACCTCGTCAGAATTGGTTGATGCTACTCTGTACAAACAGATTATTGGTTCGTTGATGTATCTGACAAATAAATAACAGATACGTGTTTTGTTGTGAACACCTTTTGAGTTAGTATCTGGTAGAGCCCAGACATGTTCACCTTGTAGCTGCAAAACATGTGATGAGATACCTTAAGGGTACGTTGGATTTTGGTCTCTGTTATACTAGAGATCATGACTTCAGATTGTATGGATATATTGATTCAGATTGAGATGGAAGTGTTTCTGATAGAAAAAAACACTTTAGGATGTTGTTTCAATATGGGGTCAGCCATTATCTCATGGCAAAGTAGGAAGCAATCAAGTATTAAAATCATCCAAAATATTGAAATCATGGCAAAGTAGTTGCAACCAAAATATTAAAATCATCCTCGAATAAAAAATGGTTCCACTAGTGACATTTTATTATTATTATTATTTATTTTCAAGTTCAAAATTACTACTTGTTTGAAACCATGGCCTTAACTATTAGTACCATTGCAACCATGATGTAAAATCAATCTTTGAATAAAAAAGTGGTGTTACCACTGTCACCTTTATCTGAATGTTTGAAAGTGCAACATTTTTTAAACCATGGCCTTAAAACTGGTATTATTGCAAACAAAACCATAAAATCAGCCTTAAAATGCCTGCTTATTTAGAGTTAATTTATCACTCCAAGCACCAAAAAATAAATAATGACATGACGATATCACCCTATAAATTAAAAATTCAACCGTATTTCCAAATATTTTATTTATATACTAAAAAATCAATACATTTTGCATTAAATTAAACACAAATTATTTCATAAAAATATTGTTGAATTATCCATATTCAAATCAATCAAGTTAAGAAATCTTGTTATATTACTCATAGCCAAATCATTTGGGATCAGAAACATAGAAATGATTCACAGCTTCATTAAATATCATATGTAAGCTCAAACATTGTTATATGGTTACCGTACAAACATCATATTAATAAAAAATATATAAAACGTTTGATACAAGTAGTAAAATTTACTCATGGATTTGAGACACCATAAGAATTTACATTATTGTCATAAGAATGATTGAATTAAATATCATATGTAAGTTCAAACATTGTTATAGGGTTACCATACAAACATCATATTACTAAAAAATATATAAAATGGTTGATACAGTTAGTAAAATTTACTCATGGATTTGAGACACCATAAGAATTTATATTATCATCATAAGAATGATTGAATGAAGATGTGGATGACCCATATTGTTATCTATTATGAATCACTGATATTGAGTGTTCATGTATGTTCAACACTTAAGATGTTCAAAGTCTTTTGGATTTACAACTAGGTTCACTAGATTCCCATCTTACAATGATTTTTTGTGCCAACAACCTTTTGATAATTTTGGTAGCATTTGAAGCATCATAATTGAGTGAAAATATAACTCTTCATTCTTATTTCTTATTCTTCACTTTACATTCAATTGTGGGGATCTTTGGTTAAAGACTTTGAATCCATTTACAAAAGGGAGCTTTAGAATAAGTGAGGAGACATTCAATATGGAGCTTATAGCACTTAAACGGTTATCAATTTTTTTATATTTTTATAACTTACGAAAAAACCCTTTAAGAACAAACACTAAACCTTAAAATTGTTTCAATTTTTTTTTTGAACAAATTAGGTTTTTTTTTTTTTTTTTTTAAGTTTTTATAAAAAAATCAAAGAGATATTTTAGTTGTATTTAGGGATTAGTGGGGCGAGGTATGGGAGATTTTGGGAATCACCCCTTCTCCTTTCCCTGCATTTATAAAATTCATGTATTTTATACATAAAATATTCTTATATTCGCTAAAATTTACAATTTTTCATAATAAATTGTATGTTTTCAATTGAATATTTGCCTACATATCTATACATATGATTTTTTCGATCCAAAATAATCGCTTATAATACTATAAGGTATAATATTTGAATCCTTAAAAATTATCCTACCACAATGGAAGCAACATATTACTAACCTACCGCCTAAATCAACGACATTATAGGGAGGGAGAAAAGAGAGGGGGGTGATTTATGCTTGAAGAAACTAGTTATCAACCTGATACCTCAAGCTACAACATGAGAGGAAGGGAGGCGGGAGGCAGAAGGGGTGATTGGTTACTAACGTATCGCCTCAAGCAACAACATCAAAGGGAGGGATGAGGGAGAGTAGAGGAGAGGCGAGAAGGGGCTAGGACCAATTTCCAGTTGAAGCAATAAGTTATTAAACCACTGCCTCAAGCTACAACACAAGACGAAGGGAAGGGAAAGGACGAGGGATGATTCCCAAAATCTCCTCTACCTCGCCCCACTAATCCCAAATTCGTTTTATTTTTATTTTTTATTATTATTTATTAATCTCGTTGTGTTTTCAAAATTTTTAAAATTCTTTTAAAGGGACGGGGTGGAGGAGAAAGAGTGGGTAGGGTTATACCTAACATTAGCCTTGGGATCATTTTTTTGTTTTTATTTTTCCTAATTTTTTAAATCACATTTTATTATTATTGAAAATGTGTTTTAAACTTTTTTTTTAAACATAGTTTTGTTTTAATTAAAATTTTAAAACACATTGATTCAGGTGGATATTGGTGGCCACGCACCTCTTCCAACTGGATCCTCTTGTTAGTTTTTAGTTCAACATGTTTTTCTGTACTTCTTTGTAATTGTGGGTTCTACATTTTTGAGGCTGTCTGAAGCCCTACACATCTTCCAAGTGGATATTGGTGGCCTCCCACCTAATCCAACTGGCTTATTTTATATGTTTTCATGTCAACACATATTTCTATACTTCTAGGGCCGTTTTGGGGCCCTAAACAATTTTTTTGGTGTACCCCAGTCAAACTGTAGATTGAGTTATAGTTTGACTGCATAATGCGCAGTTCTTGAAAAGACCTTTCCAACGAGTTATCACGCACCTAAAATGAAGATCATATGCAAAAGATATGACCCTGGGAAGTTAATGTACTAGCTTACCCAAACATGGTCCACATGACTTTTGGCGTTTCATCTCCTAGGGTTAGGTTTTTGAATGTATAGGGTTTTGGCATTCATGTTTATCATAAAAAGGCCTTCAAAGCTTCATTGTAACGATCTTCTTGCAAATGAGCGTAGCCGTCACATCTCTTCTCAGAGATAAAGTTGCCACCATTCTAGCGAGTCTTGCACTCTGTATTTTTACAGTCTCTTTACAATTATTTCATTAATAGAATAAAGTATTGTTGTATTTCTCTATTTCTCGCAATTTTCATGATTATTTCATTGTAATTTCTCTACCTTCATTTCGTTTCGAAAATAATCCGTATCAGAGCAGGTTGCTCTTGATCGTTTTTCAGCGCATGTCCCTGATGAGGTCCGAGTATATCTAGTTGGGTCTCGAGCTTGTCTTTCTTGAGGACAATCACTCTCGCACGCCCAAGAAACCCTCGATGGAAAAAGAAAAGAAAAACGATGGAGCAAAATATTATATTAACCTGTTGCTTGAGAAAACTCTCGCGCGACAAAGGGATGAAATGATGGAGAATTTTTCACACATCCTTCAACACTTGCCGATAGTAATAGGCACATATTCATCAAGTGGCCATTTTGGAGGAACCTCTCCCTTCAAGGTACAAGTTAATTTTGATATTCCCATATTTGAAGGTAAGATAGATGCAAATGCCCTAGAAAAATGGTTAAATCTATTAGAAGATTATTTCTATGTTAAAAATTTTCCCGACAAGGAAAATATCACCTTCGCACTCCTCAAGGCTCTCCCCCATGTCAAACATTGGTGGGAAACTTACTGGGAGAAAAGTTCCACAGAAGAACCTGGAATATATGGGGTCGAGCCCACTTGAGATTTTTTTGTGGATGCGGTCAAAGAACAATACTATCCTGATGATAACTATGAAGACCAGTACATGAGATGGACCACACTGCGGCAAGAGAAGAGCCAAATAGTGCCAAAGTTCACAAATACTTTCCATACCTTGCGCACCAAGCTAGGTATCAAATACTCCGAGCGACATCTGGTTCCGAAATGTCGTAGGGTTCTGCATAGGTACATCCAAACTGAAATGGATTTCCTAAACATCTCATCATTGAGAGTTTCCTATCGATATGCTGTCAAAATGGAGCAGAAATTTAGGCACCAGAAAAAATGAGAATTCGGGTCTGCAAATCTGCAACAACCAAAGCACAGTAAAGAAAACCCTAACCAACAACCTCTAGACAACCAGTCTAAGACACAAGACAATAAGGGTAAAGGAAAGACGAAGAATGACATTGGGAAGTGGTGTGACTTCCAAAAAATCCTTGGAAACACCATCGATGAATGTCGCTCGAAATAGTCATTAGTGGCCGAGGTCAAAGACAACGAGCTGGACCCTGATTCAGAATCAGATCCAAAATATATTGAAAACAAACAAATCATCAACGCAGACCCCACTGCTACTGTCGCGACCACAAAAATTCAACCAAAAGAACCAGTAGATCCTGAAGAGGGGGAGCACCTATTCCATTCACAGATGTGGGTGAAGGGGACCCCATTGCATTTCATTATTGATAACGACAACCATAAGAACATCATCTCAGCTAAGGTTTTCAAATAGTTGGGTTTGTCAACAACACCACACCCGCAACCATACAACATCGGGTGGCATCACCAGGGACGAGATCTCCGTGTCAGCCAACAATGACGCTTGTCCTATGACATCCATCCCTTCAAGGATGAGGTATTGTGTGATGTTTCCCCTCTTGATGTCTATGATGTTGTTCTGGGCCAACCATATATGTGGAAACATCATGATGTCTATGAGTCTAGACCCCGTAGTGTCATTATCACTCTAGGAGATCATCTCTATAGGATACCAAAGGTATTTTCGACTACTTCTCCTCCAAAATAGTGCCACAACGTAATCTCTCATACTGCAAAACTCATCATATTCATAGTTTGTTCAAAGGATGCACAAAATACCGCTACAACCACTGCATCCTCAACACCTTCTATCCAACAAAAACAGGTTGTCAAAGAGAAAGAAGATATTGTTTCTCCACTTACAATGGTGCCTACACAATGCCCTGTCAAAACTAGAGACAACAAGTTGACGGAACAGATTCAACCCCACCAACAATAGGTTTGTGACAGTCTTCCACAAACCAAGCAACACAAATTCTCCAACAAGGCAAACAACTCACCAAGATTCAGATTCAAAAAACTATTTCCCCTCTTCCCTGGGCACTCAATGCAATGGAGACCATTGCTTTCTAAGGGGGGAGGACTGATCTAGGTGGATATTGGTGGCAACCGACCTCTTCCAACTGGCTCTTGTTAGTTTTTAGTTCAACACATTCTTCTGTATTTCTTTGTAATTGTGGGTTCTACACTTTCGAGGTTGTTTGAATCCCTACACATCTTCCAAGTAGATATTGGTGGCCTCCCACCTAATCCAATTTGCTTATTTTATATGTTTTCATGTCAGCACATCTTTTTCTAGTTCCAGGGCCGCTTTAGGGCCCTAAATAATGTTTTTTTGGCATGTCATAGTCAAACTGTAGATGGAGTTAGAGTTTGATGGTACAATGTGTAGTTCTTGAAAAGACCTTTCCAATGAGCTATCACGTGCCTAAAACGGATATCGTATGCAACAGTTACGACCTCACGAAGTTAATGTACTAACTTACCCAAACGGGGCCCACATGACTTTTGGTGTTTCATCTCCTAGGGTTAGGTTTTTGGATGTCTAGGGTTTGGGAATTCATGTTTATCATAAAAAGGCCTTCAGAGCCTCATTGTTATGATCTTCTTGCGAATGAGCGTAGCCGTCACATCTCTTCTCAGAGATAAAGTTGTCACCATTCTAGCGGGTCTTGCACTCTGTATTTTTACAGTCTCTTTACAATTTTTTCATTAATAGAAATAAAGTATTGTTGTATATCTTTGTTTCTGGAAATTTTCATGAGTATTTCATTGTAATTTCTTTGCCTTCATTTCGTTCCGAAAATAATCCAGATCACACATTTTCAATAAAAAAATGTGATTAAAAAAATTAGGAAAAATAAAAACAAAAAAAATGATCCCAAGGATAATGTTAAGTATCACCCTACCCACTCTTTCTCCTCCACCCCTTCCCTTTAAAATAATTTGAATATTTTTTAAAACACAACGAAATTGAAAAAAAATAGAAAAAATGAATTTGGGATTAATGGGGCGAGGTAGGGGAGATTTTGGAGATCGCCCCTCCTCCTTCCCCTCCCCTTCCTCTCGTGTTGTATATTGAGGAAGTGGATTAATAATTATTTCTTAAAGTGGAAATTGGTCCCAACCCCTTCTCACCTCTCCTCCCCTCTCCCTCCTCCCTCCCTTTGTTGTTGTTGCTTGAGGCGATAGGTTAGTAACCAATCACCCCTTCTGCCTCCCGCCTCCCTTCCTCTCATGTTGTAGCTTGAGGTATCAGGTTGATAACTAGTTTCTTTAAGCATAAATCACCCCCCTCTCTTTTCTCCTTCCCTATAATGAAGTTGATTCAGGCGGTAGGTTAGTAATCTGTTGCTTCCAATGTGGCAGGGTAATGCTGAAGGATTCAAATATTATACCTAAGTATACTATTCTAAGTGATTATTTTGGATTGAAAAAATCATAGGCAAATATTTAATTGAAAACATAAAATTTATTATGAAAAATTTTAAATTTTGGTGAATATTACCAATATAAGAATATTTAATGTATAAGATAGATGAATGTTACAAATGAAAATGATCAATTGACGATTTTTTTTTTTAAATGCCAAAAAATAGCCAATTGGTGAAAATTTACCTATAAAAAATACCATGCTGTGTGGGGTGAGGTGATGTTTTGCATTACCATATTTCCCCTCCTCCCCCTTCCCTCCCTCTTGCATTGTTGCTTGAGGCAACATATTAGTAATTAATTGTTGGATGGGGCGATGTCGTCTTTTGAGGTGGTAGGTTAGTAACTTATCACTTTGAAGTCACGGGTTATTCACTTGTTGCCTCAAGCGACTTCCTCGGCCTCGCCCCACCAAACCAAAGAAA